>PVHY01001550.1:0-154063 GCA_004024945.1 Uropsilus gracilis | reverse complement strand
GAGATGGGAGAGAGTGGTCAGGGAGGAGGGAAGGTGGTGGGTGGTCCCCAGGGAATACAAAGATGTGAAACACATATACAAAAAAATTAATTAATTAAGAAAAAAAGAGGATTTAGCACAATTTATTTCCATGCTGGGGAGAAGCAGCTCTCCTGCCTGCCTGGCACTATGCAGATGACTCTTTTTTTCTTTCTCCATTCCCTAATAACCCTGTTTTCTTTTCTCTTTTTTTAAATTTAACTTGATTTTTTTTAAATTTGCATATATATGTCTATTTACATTTATATTACATTAGTCCATTATTGTGTACCCCGGGGCTTTCCCACTTCACTAACATTTGTTAACCATCCTGATCTTTTGTGCTCTTCACCTCACCTTCTTTCTTCCCCCTCCTCTACTCTCGCTCCATGGTTCAGTCCCATTGGTTGTTTTCATTTTTCTTATTTGTTTGTTTTTTCCTATATCCATCATATAAGTGAAATCATCCTGTATTTCTCTATTTCTTTTTTGACTTATTTCTGCTAATATGAGTCTTTCTAGTTCCATCCAGGTTGCTGCGAATGACATGTGTTTGTCCTCCTTGACAGATGCATAGTATTCCATTGTGTATAATTACCACTTTTTTTTTTAGCCAACCATCTGTTTTGGGGCATTTGGTTTGTTTCCAAATCTTGGCAATTGTAAACAGAGCTGCAATTAACATGTGTGTACAGGTGTCCTTTTGAGTTAATGTTTTCATGCTGGGATTGCTGGGTCAAATGGTAAGTTCACTTTCAATTGTTTGAGGATCCTTCACACAGTCTTCCATAGTGGCTGGACCAGTTTGTACTCCCACCAGCTTTGTAAGCGAGTGCCTTTTTCTCCACATCCGTGCCAACATTTGTTGTTGTCTGTTTTATTTATATGGGCTATTCTTACTGGTGTAAGATGGTATCTCAGTGTGGTCTTAATTTGCATTTCCCTGATTATTAGTGATGTGGGACATTTTTTCATATGCCTATTAGTCATGTGTATTTCTTCTTTGGTGAAGTGTCTTTTTAGATCTTGTCCCCATTTTTTGAGTGGGTTTTGTGCTTTGTTTTTGTTGAGCTGTAGGAACTCTTTGTGGATCATTGTTATCAGACCCTTGTCACTTGTCTGGAGGACAAAAATTTTCTACTAGTCAGGTGGATTTCTTTTTGTTTTGTTTATTGTCTCTTTTGCTGAACAGAAACTTTTTAGTTTGATATAGTCCCAGCTGTTTATGTTTTCCTTCATTTTTTTGCTGGCCATACTTGTTTAGTTGTTTCCCCAAATGGATTTCTAAGGTGAAATTCATGAAGGCTTTTGCCCAGGTTTTCTTCTATGTATTTTATAGTTGCAGGGAATTTCCAGGTCCTTTTTTTCATTTTGAGTTAATTTTTGTACAGAGTGTAGGGGTGTTGTCCTGGTTAATTTTTTTTTTACAAGTTTTGATCCAGTTTTCCCAGCACCATTTACTGAAGAGGCTATTCTTGTTCCAGGGTATGTTGTTTGCTCCTTTGTCAAAGATTAGTTGACCATATATGTGTGGTTTTATTTCTGGGTATTCAATTCTGATCCATTGGACTGTTTGTTTTTGTACCAGTACAATGCATATTTAAGTATTATGGCTTTGTAGTATAGTTTGAAGTCTGGAATAGTAATACCTCCATTCTCTCTTCTGTTTTTCAAAAGGGTTTTGGCTATTCAGGGTCTTTTGTTGTTCCATATGAATTTCAGTAATTTTTGTTCTATCTCTTTAAAATATGTCATTGGGATCTTTATTGCACTTGCATTGAATCTGTAGATTGCTTTTGGTAGTATGGCCATTTTGATAATGTTGATTTTTCTGATCCATGAACAGGGAATGTCTTTCTATATTTTTATATCATCTTCTATTTCTTTTAAGAATGTTTTATAGTTTTCTTTGTATAGGACTTTTGCGTCTTTTGTTAGATTAATTCCCAAGTATTTGGTTTTCTTTGGTACAATGGTAAATGCGGTGTTTTTTTAAATTTCTTCTTCTTCTGATTGATTTTTTGCATATATGATTCTGTTGATTTATGTGTGTTGATTTTGTATCCAGCTACCTTACTGAATTGGTTTATTATTTCAATCAGCTGATCTGTTGATTTTTCTGGGTTCTCTACATAGAGTATCATATCATCTGCATATAATGATAACTTTATTTGTTTGTTCCCTATTCAGATTCCTTTTATGTCTTTCTCTTGCCTTGTTTCCCTAGCTAGGACTTCCCGAACTATGTTGAAAAGGAATGGAGAGAGTGGGCATCCTTGCCTGGTTCCAGATCTTAATTGGAATGGTGTAAGATTTTCCCCATTGAGGATGATAATTGCTGTGGGTCTGTTGTATATAGCTTTTATTATGTTGAGGTATGTTCCTTTTATATCAATTTTTTCCAGGGCTTTCATCATGAAAGGATGCTGAACTTTATTGAATACTATTTCTGCATCTATTGATATGATCGTATGATTTTTGTTTTTCTCTTTGTCAATGTGGTGGATTATGTTGATTGATTTTCAAATGTTGAACCATCCCTGTGCCCCTGGGATGAATCCCACTTGGTCATGATGGATGATCCTTTTTATGCAATGTTGGATTCGGTTTGCCAGGATTTTGTTTACAATTTTTGCATCTGTGTTCATTAGAGAGATTGGTCTGTAGTTCTCTTTCTTTGCACTATCTTTATTTGGTTTTGGAATTAGTGTAATGTTTGCTTCACAGAAGGTATATGGTAGTTTTCATTCTTTCTCAATTTTTTGAAAGAGTTTTAATAGTACTGATGTTAGTTCATCTTTGAATGTTTGGTAGTATTCATTTGTAAAATCATCTGGACCTGGGCTCTTGTTTTAGGGAGAGTTCTGATGACTGCCTCAATTTCACTGCTTGTGATTTACCTGTTTAAGTTTTTTATTTCCTCTTTGTTCAATTTTGGATGACTGTATTGTTCTAGGAATTTGTCCATCTCTTCCAGTTTGCTGTATTTGTTTGTGTATAGATGTTCATAGTAGTTTCTAATTATCTTTTTGGATTTCTGCTGGGTCTGTTGCAATATCTCCCTTTTCACTTATGATCCTGTTTATTTGAGTTTTCTCTCTTCTTTGTAAGCTTTGCCAGGCAGTTGTCAAATTTATTTATTTTTTCAATGAACCAGTTTTTTGTTTTTTCTTCTTGATGGTCTTTTAGGTTTCTATTTCATTAATCTCTGCTTTTATTTTTGTTATTTCTTGTCTTCTGCTAGGTTTTGGATTTTTTTGTTGTTGTTGCTCTTTTTCTAAGTCCTCAAGTTGGGAGATTAGAGTATTTCTTTGGGCTGTTTCAATTCTTTTTTGTTTGGGCCTGTATTGCTATGAACTATCCTTTTAATACTGCTTTTGCTGCATCCCACACATTTTGGAATGTTGTGTCATCATTTTTGTTTGCCTCCGTGTGGGTTTTAATTTCTTCTTTGATTTCCTCTTTTACCCAGTGATCTTCCAGAAGCCTGTTGTTCAATCTCCATGTAGTGTTTACTCTCTTTATTTTCTTTTCATTGTTGATTTCTAAATTGATGCCTTTATGATCAGAGAAAAAGGTTGGTATTATTTTAATCTTTGTATATTTGTTCAGGTTTGTCTTGTGGCCCAATATATGATCAATTTTAGAGAATGAACTGTGTGCATTTGAAAAAAAAAGTGTATTCCTTTCCTTGGGGGTGTAGTGTCCTGTATATATCTATTAAGTCCATTTGGTCTAGCTCTTCTTTTAATGCTTTTGTTTCTTTGTGTAGTTGCTGTTTTGTTGATCTGTCTTTTGTTGAGAGTGGTGTGTTAAAATGTCCTACCACGTATGTATTCTCATCAATATTTGATTTCAGTTCTATTAGTAGTTGTTTTATGAATTTTGGTGCTCCCTCATTAGGGGCGTGTATGTTGATTTTTGTTATGTCTTTTTGGTGGATTGATCCTTTAACCATTATATAGTGGCCATGTTTATATTTTGTCACTTTTGTTAATTTGAAGTCTGCTCTGTATGATACAAGAATGGCAACACCTGCTTTCTTGTGGGGGCCTATGCTTGTAGTGTAGTTTTCCAGCCTTGCACCTTCAGTATATGATTATCCATAGAGATCAGATGTGTTTCTTGGAGGCAGCAGAATGTTGGGTTCCGTTTTCTGAACCAGTCTGCAACTCTTCGTCTTTTGATTGCTGAGTTTGGACCATTGACATTTAGGGTGATTATTGATGTTTGCGATTCTAATGGTTTCCTGGTGGTCTTTTTGGGGTTTATTTTGTGTGTTTGATTTTTGTATTTTTCTTCTTATGGTTTTGATCTTGAGGCCTCTTGCAGAATTTCTTGGAGTGGGGGTTTAGTGGTAGCAAATTTCTGGAGACTTTGCTTGTTGGAGAAGATTATAATTTTTCCATTGTAGAGGAAGGATAGCTTTGCAGGGTAGAGTATTCTTGGCTGGCACATTTTTTCTTCGAGTTTTTTTGTAGATGTGACTCCATTCTCTCCTTGCCTGGAATGTCTCTTCAGAAAAATCTGAGGTCAGTCTAATGGATTTTCCTTTGTAGGTTATCTGTTTCTTTTCTCTAGCCATTCTCATGATTTTTTTTCCTTATCTTGGGTTCTTGGAAGTTTTACGATGATGTGTCTCGCTGTGGTTTCTTTCATTGAAGTAGTTTGGTGTCCTTTTGACTTTCTGTATGTCTGTTTTCATTTATTTCTTCAGTTTTGGAAAGTTCTCCTCTATTATTATATTGAAAAGCCTTTCAGTTCCCATAACTCTCTCCTCTCCTTCTGGGATTCCTATTCCTCTTATGTTTCTTTTCTTTAAGGAATCTGATATATCTCTGAGCTTGTCTTCAGTCCTCCTACTTTGTTTCTCTCTCTTTTCCTTTCTTTGTCCTCTCTATTTCTGTATCCTCAAGTGTGCTGATTCATTCCTCTATTTCATCTAATCTGCTGTCATGACCTTTCTGTGTATTTTTGAGTTCATCTATTGCAGCCCTTAAATCTTGAGTTTTTCAATTTCAATTTTAGGGATTCATTTTCATTCTTCAGTTCATTGATTAGGTTATACATATTGATGCTTTCTTTTTTATATGTTTTTACTTCTTTCCTTTGTGCCTTAAATGCTTCTTTCATACTGTTGTCCTTTTTTTCTAATTCTTCTCTTAATTGCTGGAGTGCATTTAACATGTTAATGCTGGAATCTTTTCCTGAGATACACATCATTTCTTCAACGTTTTCTGGAGATTATATTTTCTTTGTTGGTGATGGATTATTTCCTTTAGGGTTTGCATGCATGTCTAAAGTTTTTCTCCTTATGGTGCTTTGCTTTCTAACTTGTTCTATATATTGAGAAACCATGGATCTTGTGTTGGTCACCATGTTGATGGGAATGTTTTGCAGGTTGAAAGTAGATCTGTAGTTTAGTTTAGTAATTTGCACTGGCACCTATGACTCTGGCATCTCACCTTGGTGGGGGAAGGGTTGGGTGGGTTCCCTCAGGAACCTGGCTGTGGGAGTTGGCTCTTGGGGATGGTGGTGAAGGTAGCACGGGGATGGGTCCCTCCCTTAGGCCTGGAGCCAGTGCCAGTGACTTCTGGTGGCTCATCTGGGTGGGGGAAGTGTTGGGTGGTCTCCCTCAGGAACCTGGCAGCAGGAGCTGGCCCCCAGGGATGGCAGTAAAGGCAGCACAAGGATGGGTCCCTCCCAGAGGCCTGGAGTTGGTGCCAGTGACTTCTGGCCGCTCACCTGGGTGGGGGAATGGTCAGGTGGGTTCCCTCAGGAACCTGGTTGCCCAGGTTGGCTCCCAGGGATGGCGGTGAAGGCGGTGCAAGAATGGGTCCCTCCCAGAGACCTGGAGCTGGCACCAGTGACTTCTGGCCACTGATACCTTAAACTCCTTAAGATTGAGGTTAAGTTGTGTATCTAGCACAATAATTTGCAACTCTTAGGAGCTTACAAAATAGTTACTAATATGGTCTTAATACAACTTTGTACTGAACAATATTGGTGCAGTAAAGAGAAGAAATATGTCTTATATTTATGCCATTTATGCATGCCAAGATATTCTTTAACTTTACACATGTATTTTTAAACATGTCAATGTTTAGTAAACATGTACATATTTAATATCTTGGAACTAAGACATATGATAAGTATTTTAACACTCTTTACATAAGTGAAAATTTCTAAGACAAAGCAAAAGTGGTTGACACACCACAGAGTTTCCTAATGTGTGGGTAATGCCTTGGGGAGCTGTGTTTAGAGAAATATGATCTACTGGTTTTCTTTTGTAGAAATTAATTAGTGTGACAAAATACAAAATGAGTGTAATTTTGTTGTTGTGTGTACACTGTATATACTGTATGTTCTGACTGGGGGAAATGGCAGAATAGGAGCACTGAAAGCTGTTTATAGATCTATAGAAACAGAGCTTTAGTTCCGTTCTTGCAACAGCATGAATGGAACTGGAAGAGTTCATGCTAATCAAAATAAGCTAAAAGGAGAAAGACCAAAAACCCTATTATGTCACTTGCATATGGAAGAGAAACAAAATATGCATATGGAAGAAACTTGCATATGGGACAAAAACAATTGGTCTAGGTAAAATTAAACCAATAACAAACTCGAGAAATTGGATTGTTGAGTTGAGGCTACTGGAAGGGATTGTGGAGTGGGGAGGAGAGCAATTTGAAGAATGATTGTGGGCACAATGAACTAAGATGGAGAAATTTCAGTGTCGTTTTGTTAAGTATGATGTGGTAACTATGTGTGAAGTGTGTGATCTTATACCTCTAAAGTATAAACAAATTTATAAAACAATGCCGCCCCCCCCCCAGAGTTATAATAAGAGATTTAATAAAGTTCTGTTTCAGAGATTTGTCTGGGTAACAGTTTTGGAAACACACAAAGATTCAAACAAATATTCTCAAATATTCTTTCCCACTAAGCTGTTCTTCATTGCTCTAGCCTAGAGCTACGTGGACATTATCTTTCTAAAGCTATTTTCCTTGTTTTATACTGAAGGATATTTGATTGGATTGTGTGCATTTTTATTTCTCCTTTTAAAAAGCAGGATTATTTTTATTATGCTAACTATGACAATGTAGAGTCATGAAGTGAGAAAACTGGTATCAAATTGGAAGAAAATGTTTCTGATAAACTTTCATTATTGTTCCTTAGATATTGAAACTGAAAAGCTTTGTGGCTATGTATGAATTGCTGCAACCTCATATTTATGCAGAACACTTTTGAAAATGTTCGTGATCTAATAATGAGACAGTGATAGTGGAAAACAGTGCTCTCTGTATTGGATTGGAGGCAAAGTTTAAAAAGTAATGAGTTCATTATTTTTGTGGTAAGCATTTCCAGATGAAGTGATCCATACATCCAGTAGCTGAGTCAATGTTTAGTGCAATTGCAGAATCAGACAGATTACATGTGCTTCAGCTCTTTAAAAAGTAGACATATTTTTCTTGTCTTCAATTTTGATATAACACTCAATTCTAATAGTATTGCAGCAGAAATATGTTTTGTGGGAATTAGTTTCCTAGCTGATAAGATTCTGACAATGATTGATGCTTGATACCTCTAATCCATTCACAAATGCTTCAGTACATTGATTGCCTTTGGAAGTAAAACTAAGACTCAAGGAAAAATATTCTTTTCCTTTGATGCATGACTTAGATCAGAAAAGTAAAATTCAAATCAATGGCAGCAGAGTTTCAATGTCATACAAAGGAAGCGTTGGCAATCATGTTTTTACCTTTTTTATAAAACTTTGATTTCATGAAAAATATAGTTTTGATTTGTATAATTACTATGCTTTATGGGATTATGCAGATAATCATTCTTCATGTGGTGTTGTAAAGTATGAAAAATTAGATGTAAAATTGATATCAATTTCTCAGACTAAGAATCATTCTGCTTCAATGTCTTAATCCCTGTTACTGGCTTGGTTTTATCTTACCATTTTCCAAGAGTTAGAACTGAGAAGAATTATTCCTTTAGGTCAAAAGCAGAGCAACAACAACAAAAAGCACTTGATTTTAATTTTTATAAATTGAGAAAGTGAATCTATTTTACATGAGCTGGTGTGGGGAGGTCTCCCTGAAGCATAGCATTTGAGAATAAAGGAGGGAAATGGCTCACATTAATTTCTAAGAAAAAAATATACCCAAGAATAGAATATAGAATAGAATATAGTAACACGTCAAAAGCTATTGTGCAGTGAAGCATTTATATATACACGAGCAGTAAAAACTCAAAAGAATGCAGTAAGCTTGAAGAGAGTGACTGAAGAAGAGACTAGTGGACATGATAAGGTATTTAAATATCATTATAAATATGGTTAGAAACACTTGGTGAGTCTGAGTAAGATGGTGGAAAGATATGATATTTGGAGAAGAACACTGTGTTTAGGGTGGAGAATAATGTATACTGAACAAGGAGTAAAAGCAGGAAAATTAGTACACACAATTTTGATAAACTGGTGAAGGATGATACCAACTTTTATTAGCTAATGGCAATATATATGTCATTAAATGGTCACTTTTGGACCATTTGTAATTCATAGCTAAAAGATAATGCTAATGGCTTAAATATATACTTAGGAATAAGATAAAAATTTGGCCTCCATCTTATGGTGGTGCTTTCTAATACAGGAGGGACTCATGGGGAACAGGAATAAGCAGCTCCTTTGCTGACATGAAGGCTACAGATACATAGTGTTTAAAACCATGGGAATGGATGAAATAATGTAGAGACCAAATTTGGGTTAGTAAGTTAGATCTGATGGGATCTTGTAACAGTACAGCTTTAAGAAACCTAGAGGAAGATCTTAAGAAAGTAGCTGCAAAAGTAAAAGGAAAACTAGAAGATTCTGTTGCCCCAAGAGGCAATAATGAAGAAATTTCAAGAAATATCAAATGCAAATGAGAGGTTAAATATGATGCATAACATTTAAGTTAGCATTGTAGAGAACATCAATTGATGTTGACAAGTAAAGTTAAAGTGGATACAGCTCAGTTAGCATAGATGCAGAAGGGAAAGAGATGCAAAGAAATAGAGACAGAGCATCTAAGCAACTATTTTTTGAGGCACTTCTCACAAAAAAGAGCAGAACAGAGGAACAGTAGTTGGAGGGAGGTAACAAACCATGGAAGATAATAGTTTGTTGTAAAATGTTATAAAGAAAGACATATTTATAGTAAAAAATAGAAGGGAAATGACTTTGGAAGCAATTTTCTGAGTAGGCAAGAGGAGACAGAATGAATGTGTAAAGAAAGAAATTCAACTAAGGTAGCAGCAGAAATACTAATGATGAAAAGATTGATGGCAGAAGCACAAATGCAGGCGTGATGATGATGAAGGGAGGAAGAATATGGGCATTCTTTTCTGATTGTCTCAATATTTTAGCTTAAAATATTGAAAGTTATTAACAGATGGTCATAACGAAAGAAAGGATAATGAAGATGTGAGGGAAGAAAGTTGAAGTAGTGGTCTTACAAAGGGGAAGTCAGTCCACTGAGATATGGTGAGACTGTTGGATAGAGCTGAGAGTTGATTTGGGATTTTTCACATGTTTAAAGTTATAGATACCAGCATACTGTATAATCTATTTCACTTATGTTTAGATGTATGGATAAAGATGAAGTGTGAGTATAGAGAATTATAATCATTCAGAGTAGAGACTATTTACTTCAAGTACAATGAAGGATAGAGAGGCAAGGGAGTTATGGAGAATGAAAGGTAGTGAAGAAAAATTGTGGGACTAGAAGTATGAGAGAAAATGCATTGGAAATAGAAGGGTTAGTTGGAGAGCAAGACACTTGAAATTGGTATGACTGATATATCTGAAATACTTGATCAGTTATAAAATATCTAGTTGCTAAAGCAGACAAAAGATTGTTGGAATTGAGAAGGCTGGGGAACCATAAAATATTGAAGCCAGAAAGAATGACAGCAGTTGTACAGACATGGGGGCAGCAAGGCATTTAGTAAAATCTGCAATGAGGGTAATGTAGAGGCTAATATACAGTTTATTCAAGAAGGATGGTTGAATCTATCAGTGAGGGATAGCTGATGATGGGAGTTCTAAGGCACAAATTGGGGAGGAGAGAAAAAATAAAAAATGGTCTAAAAACATAAGCTACAATAAAAACAATATAGTCACTTATACTGCTGGACCTGGAGATTCATTAGAAATATTAGAAAACAGTCATCTCATGCAAGGATATTAAGTGTCCTAACATTGGCCTAGCAATGATAAAACAGGGATCATAAATCATAGGAGAAAGATATTGTGAAGAACTGGAAAGATAAAAATGAGTCAAAACAATACAAAGTTCCCTATAAAGCCATGTGAAAATAAGGGCTAAAGCGAAGGTGGATGACCTCATGGGCAACTGAAGTAAAAACAAATGCATGATCCTATGTGCTGTAGATTGTAGTCAAAATGAGTCATTACTTTCTTGGGATTTGGTATTGTAACCAATTTGTTGGTGTGAGATGGAAATTATGGGGTTGGGGGAAGAAGTGAAAGGGATGGTTTTGAAGAGTTTACATAGCACTAATAGCTTTGATGGGTGTTAAAACCTCTGCTCTGGACATAGTTTGGGCTAAGTGGACTTTCCTTAAAATTTAATGGGAACATGCTGAGAAACAAAAGGGGAGAGTAGAAGTACAGTCTTATCAGAGTCACTTGAAGTCTATGCTGTGGGTATTAGTAAAGCCCAAGAGGAGGGTAAATGTCTACCTAGAGAATCTATTTATTTACATGTATTTAGTTACTTTACATCATTGTTCATTTTTATACAGTAACTGGATATTTCCCTCAGGTATAGTAGCCTTAGTTCTCTACTACCATATCACCAGTGAAACATTACCATAATCCCTTGCCTTGCTCTTTACTCTCCTGTTCTCATCCCCTCCTTCCTTCTTTTTTGCTGTATACCTCAGGTCAGCTTGTTAGTTCAGTCTTCTACTTTGCCTTTGTTTGGTTTCTCTATCCTTCACTTCTGTTGATCCCAATGGAAATACTTCACGTCAGTGGAAATTGTGCACTATCCATCTTCCCTTTATCTCCACAAATCTATTTTCCATCTTTCCCTCAAGATCTTGTTCTGTTCCCTGGATGGCTGCTGTGTATGAACTGCATCTCTTTTCTTGAAGCTTCTGGTTAGGAAATTGAAAAGAAAGAGATGAACAAAGTCATAGTGTTTTATTCCCCTCTGTTACTCTCCTGTTGTGTTCTGAAGAAGTTATTTAGATTCCTTAAATAAGGACCCGAATTTGTTGTATGGCTTTCTCCACAATGTTCTTACTTTCCATGGTCTGTTAATTGTTCCTTATCCTAGATCTTTTAAACCCATGGGTGGTCATGAAGTCCTTCTATATCTCACCCTGGAGTATTGCATTACATCTGTCATTCTATACCTAGTTCACAGTTTTTCATATAGCTACCTTGAGTATGTTATATCTTGCTGGAGTAATGCTCTAATACCATAAATGTTGCTGGGATATGCCTGAAAAGTGGATACTTTAGTGGGATTCTGGAATGGGGTTATCCACATTATTTAAGAATTCACAGACAACCTTTTCACTTCAAAGAAATGGGAATGAATAAACCAGAATGTTTAGTAGCTACCATATGTGTATGAAATATACAATAAAGTTAGGTGAAAGACAGTATTTTGGAAGTCAAGGGTTGTATAATTATAGCAATTATAAAGGTTGTGGCATTGGTTAGCATACTATTAAAACCACATAGAACAGCCAAATTTCGATGTATTGATGGTTCTGATTAGATGGTCAATAAGACTTGTTGAAATAATTACTAGCATACAGTTGTAATTATATAGCAATTGCTATCTTATCATTGGTTGCACTTTGTGTCGAGTAAGCTCAGTATTGTAGTTACTGAATCTTTTATTTTTCTAAATTCATTTCTTCCCTTTATTGATGTAACCTTGGTTAACAACACTATGTATGAATGTACATATAGGGGAATAGATTTTTCTTCTGAAAGATATATGTTACTATTCCACCCCCACCATCCAAGCACCCATAGACTATATGGCCCCTCCCATCTTTGCTCCCCTCCACAACCTTCCTCCCTCCTTAATAGCCTAACACAGTCACATTTCTAGGATTTATTTTGATTTAGTTTTGTCAGTTTCTCCATGGTTTTTTGTTGCTGTTGATTTTAATTGTTTGTTTTCTCATTATTCCGCATAAGCGTGAAATCACCTATTCTTTCTCTTTTTGACTTGTTTCACTTATCATAACCATTTCCAGTTCCATCTATGATATTGTAAATGGCAGTTCATCTAATTTAATTTTAAAGCTGGATAGTATTAATTGTGCAATTATGACATTAGAAGTTAAATTAAAGGAAGCTATTATTATATAAATAAAAGTTGTGAACATGTTCCAATGATACATTAAGAAAATGTGGTGGCTACTGTTTATAAGCAGTACAAAGTAATCTCTGAAGTTACTGGCATTGACAGGGCATAGCACTGCAAATTTTCCTAAGAGAAAAAAAAATAAAAACTACCCTATCTCTCATGATGTATATGATTTTATCAACATCTACTTATACTTTCTGGTCTCAGAGAACTAGAAAGTTGCATGAACACTGTCTCATCTGCATAACTCCTTAGGGCAAATTAACTTACTATCATAAGGTTATGATTTCCACATCTAAAGAATTTGATTATTAAACTAACTTGCATTGTTTTAGTGAGAATGAAATTGGATACTGAATGTGGCCAGTATAGTGTTGAAAACAAAGACAACATGCAAGGAAAGCTCTACCTTTTGGCAATCCCAAATTCTACGTTGGGGGAATCATAGAAACTTTACCAAGTTTTATTTATGATATATGGATAGATAAATCAGAATTTGTTAGTAATGCTGTAATGAGTTTGTGAGAGGGGAGTGACAGGGGACATAACATTCTGAAATTTGTACAGGCCTTAAGAAATACTTGCTTTATGGAAGAAAACATTAATTTAGCTAGGATATTCATCTGAAATTACCACAATGCCATTCAAGCTTTGTTATGGATTGAATTATGCCTGCTCAAAATAGATATGTTGCATTTCTAACCCTTATTACTTAATATTATTTAAAAATAAGGCTATTACTTATATTATTAGTTAAGATGAAGTCATATTAGAGACCTAATTTCACATATCTAGTCAATCACACTGGAAGCCTAATCCCACAGACCTAATCCAATGTAACAAATGATCATAGGAGAAATGGTTGAAGAATATCAGTGGCATTGAAGTCAGAGAATGGAATGGCATAGCTCCAAAGCGAAGGTTTATGGAAAGTTGTCAGAAACTAGGAATACTCAAAGAAGGATTCTTCTATAGGTTTCAGAGACTGTAAAATTTGCAGACACCATGATTTTGAACTTCTAAGCTTTTGGAACACTGATAAAATAAGTGTACAGTGTCATAAACCACTCAGCTTGTGGTATTTTGTCATGGCAGCCCTAGAAAACAAGTATAGACAAATATAGTTGGATACAAATACTCTCCAAATAATAGGAAGGAAGCAATAGAAAGCACCTTTCACAACACCACTTGCCTATTTAGAATTAGTCAAACAAACTTTATTCCCAAATAGCTAAGGATACCAACTCCAGTGTGACAATTGTAAATATGAAATATTTCCCAAATATAACAGAAACAATAGTTCCTTTATATAGGATATAAGGAATTGGATGGGTCTTGGATATTTTCCTTCTGTTTATTCAATTATCTGTTTATAGCTTCCCTGCTATCATTTAATCAAATAGATTGTTTTCAGAAAATTTTATTAATTTTTAGTCTTGTTTGTCCAAATGATGGATTGGGCCAATCAAAAAAGAGCTTATTACTATCTCTTCAAAAGAAAATTCAGAAATTTTGGGTAAAAGTCATGATTCTACTAATCTCCAAAAATAATAATAGTCATTATTGATTATAGGAATTTGATGTTATCTTAATACAGACATACTGTTATATAGAAACCCATCCTTTATATTCCTTCATAACCAACAGAATAGCTCACAAAACAAGGAAAGTATACAAAGCTTTCATTGGAAAGTGTGCATTATTTCAATGTAAGCAAATTAATTAAAAAATGAAAATACACTGAAACACATGCAAGTTGCTTAGATGAGACCTTATCAAAGGGAAACAATTTGGAGATAAATATTTATTAAAATGCCTTCCCAGTTAAAGGTATGTTTTGAATACCCAGCGATTATTCCTATACCACATATGCTCGTACTAGAATGACTTTTTATGTTCTTCATGGAAGAATGTCTTTTAGATAAGTGCACTTCTGGGAAGTAGTGCTAGTACCAAAACTGCTGAATTATTACAAGTTTATTATAGTTTTCATAGGAAGGACCCTGTAGAGTATTCCTGGCAAGATATTTTGGGAAGATAATCAAGGCATGTAGACTGGCAGATCAAACTGAAAGCAAATCAGATGTAAAATGAGAACTATAGGAATCTGAATTATTTAAGTATGGTTGCTTTATTTACAAATGGACTGAGAAAATGTCTCATTAAATAAAAAGTAATTTTCCAAGGGAAAGATTAAATGTCTACAACACAGAAAAACGAATAAAGATAACAAATTCCAAACATTCAGTTACATCAAACTGTGAAATTAGTTTTCTTCTGCCTAAGAGAGAACAAATGAAAACTTCCCATGTTTATTACTTATCAATCACATTCCTCCAAGAATTTATTCTTACAGGTTTGAATGACCATTTTATTCCTACAGGTTTGAATGACCATTTTATGTTGGGTTTACTTCGTTATAAAGGAAGAATTCTAATTTTCATACATTTAATTCAATAATCATGCATGGTCTTTTCTAAAGTAGATGATAAATTAAGATTTAGCATTTTTTTTTAGCACAGAGTAACACAGAGTGTGTTCTGCAGAGTACTGTCTATAAGTTATTACTTGATTATAGTAAGTATAATGGTTTTACTTGTTTTAAGAAACTTTCCTAGCAATTAACATCTAAGCAAATATACAGTGAAGATGAGACTATAGTTCTTATTCCAGAAGGTCATTAAGAACACTGAATAGAACACTTTGACACAGTGTTCTCACAGTCTCACCGGTGCTTCATCAGTATGTAACTAACTTCTACTCCTACTACTTTTTCCACTAAAGAAGAAACTACCTCCATACCTTGGATGACCAACTTTAGACCTTTATGGAAAATCTTTAATAAGACCAATAAAATGAAAGTCAGTAACTCTAGGTTGAAAAACTCTAGTTAATAAACTCTAGTTAAAAAAATAGAAAAATTATAATGTACCGCATATATTTATATATTTAATATCTGGATTATTTAACCAGAATCTAATAAACAATAAAGTCATGACCATCCAGGCAATCTTAAATCATCTTTAGTAGCTTCTATGAACTAGAAATATTTTCCCAAACAAGCTCTCAGCATTGGAAATGGCATAATGTTATTGCTGAGGCACCAGTCCATTACTTACTTCACATGATTACTTGGATACAAAGCAAACCTACCACATTGGTTAAAGTCTAACAGGAGAGTCTGTATTTGCACATATTCCTACATATTTATGAAGATAGACCTCACTGTTTACAAACTTGGCGTAACTTCTATGCTGCTCTTTGCTTATTCTGTGTAGCTACACTACTAAAATAAAAAAAAGGAGGTCAGTAAAAGATAAAACAAACTATGTTCACTAAAGAAAACATCACAAGTGCAAAGCACAGGTCAAGGACTGGAAGACAAAGGCTGAATACTGATAGATATGGGGAAAATAATACAAATAAAGTTTTGGCTACTATTTAAAGATCAAACAGTGTGAGAAGCAGCAAGGTAGCCTCTACCAATCCATCAGAAGTTCTGTAAACTCTAAACCCCATCTTGGAATATCAATCATGTTAAATTTAGAAAAATACAACCTTAAAAATTAAAGACATGCAAAGGATTAAGATGACTTTAAGAAGCATGTCTTAGGATAAAATCAGGGAGGCTCTAAGACTCCTTATATTTTCCATTGAATACCCCTGTTCTTGAAAAATAAGTATATATAGAAGAAAACATTGGCAAAACAGTCCATGATATACACCACAGAAGCTTCCTTGAAGACTCAACTCCAGAGACAAAGAAAATGAAGGAAAAAATAACAGTCAAGACTACATTAAACCTAACAGCAAGAGAGATAATAAACAAAACAAAGACATCCAACTGAATGGGAGAATGTATTTGCACTCTGTATGGCAAATAAGGGACTGATATCAAAGGTATACAAAGAGCTTACATAATTCAATAAAAACAAAGCAAACAATCATCAAAAAATGGGCAGAGGAACTAAAAAGATATTTCCCAAAGAAGAAAAGGAAATGACCAATAGGCATATGAAAAAATGTTTAGCCTCAGTAAGTAACAGGGAAATGTAAATCAAGAACACATGGGATACCACCCCATACCAGACTGGCCCACATTAAAACAAAACATAAACAGCAACAAAAGCAAAAACAACAAATGCTGAAGTTATGTGGAGATAATGGAATGTAAACCTGTTTTACATATCGGTGGGGATGTAAACCTGTTCAACCACTTTGGATAGCCACGTGGAGGGTCCTCACAACACCAAAAATGGACCCACCTTATGATCCAGTATTTCTACTCCTGGAAATATGCCCAAAGTCCACAAAAACACTAATTCAAAAGCAAACCTGAATGCCCACATTTACTGTAGCATACAATAGCCAGGATATGGAAACAACCAAATGCTCCAAAATAAACAAAAACTTGAGGTATATTTACACAATGGAATATTACTTAGTGATATTATCACAAAAGATAAACTCATATCATCTGCTGCAACATGATAGATTTGGAAGGCATTATGCTAACTGAAATTAGTCAAAAGGAAAAAAATAAATACTGATTGGTCTCACTTATATGTGAACTATAAAGAAACCAACAAAAGGTCAAGAAAAAGTTAAATCCAGTAAGTTGATCATAGAACAGAAGCATACAACAAGGAAATTGTAGGGAGGGATGAACACAAGGGGATATGGTGATGGTTCATGGGCGATGTGGTGGTAGCAGAACTACAGGGATAGCAGTGATGTAAGAAAAAATAATTAAAAAAAATAAAAATAAAAGCAACAGGGTTCTGGTAAGGTGATCTTGGCAAAAGATACGAATAGGCAGTTTCCATGAAAAGAAATGGAAATAACCAAGTGTATGAAATCGTTTCAATTTGTCTATAACTAAGGAAATAAAAATTCAAGTGGCAATGCCATTTCTCATGTTTCAGATTGGCAAGATGATAATGTTTGATAAAAAAACAACAAAGTTGTATGTGCCAGATACAAAAATGTTCACACTCTTATTGTGAGGATTCAAATTGGTGCAATTATCTGATAGAAAAAATTCTATCAAATTTAAAAAATATACAGAGTTTTTGACAAAGAAACTCCATAGTTAGGAATTTGTCATAACTAATAATTTCAGCAAAATATGTGAATGAAACTATTTGTTAATAGCCTCATTGTTTTATAGTATGAAAAAACTGACTGATATAAATATTAATCAAGAGGATCATAGAGAAAATAGTTGTGATACAAAAATAAAAAGTTTCTGGCATGTACCATATGCTATCTGGTTTCAGTGAAATAAAGTGTGTGCAGATGTGTGTGTGCATGCACAAGTGTGTGCATTTGTCCATGTGCAAATGAACGTGTGTGTGTGTGTGTGGCAGGAGTGGATCTGGAAGTACACGGCACATTCAGGTTAGAATAATAGGAGGACTATTTAACAAAAGGGCTTTTTAATGTAAGGAGTATGATATATGAGCACAAACAATATGCACACCTTGGGATTCATTATAAACCTGCAGGTTTGGTGGGAGCAGCCATACCAGAATTTTAAAGTTGAGAGACTTGTAGAGGTGTCTGTCTTGAGAGAACTTTTAAAGAGGATTGCAACCTGCTTCAGCAAGCCAACAGGGAGATTTGAAAAATGTCTTTGGTTCTTATTATGACCATTTTGGTGTTTTTAATGAGCACAATGCAATTAGAGGACAGAGACAAAGAAAACCTACTGAGGGCAGTCTCGGAGGTGCTGTTGTATAAAAATGGAGAGACAAAAGGAGGATATAGATAGATGTTGGGTGATAGATAGATTAGATTGATTGATCGATCGATCGATCAATCGATAGAGAGGTGAAAAAAGAATCATTTTCTTTGCCAAAGTATTGATGATGGTTGGTTATCTTGTGAAGTAAAATATGAAATGCATTTTATGTTTTTTATATTTCTCAGAGTAGTTAATTTTTATTAGATGTAAGTTTTTGTATTTCAATCTTTGCATTATAATTTTGTACATAAATTTTGTATTAGAAATACCAATAAAGGTGTTTCTTGGTTAAAAATAACAAAATTAAGACCAGTGATAGTACACTATGAAGAGATAAAAGAAAAGAAGACATAATCCAAAACAGGGGACAGGTTCTCCTTAGCCATACATAAGGTTTCTTGACTTCCCAGTAACTCATCTAGTGTCTAGAACTTTGTAGCCAAAGAAACTAAAGAAATAAAATATTATAGTTAAGAAGGACATGGTGATAAGCCTCCCCAAATTATGCAGGGCAGAAGGGATGCAAATTAAAGATTCAAAAACGATTTCCAATTAATCTCAAGTCATGAGTTAGAACACAGAATATACCAGAACCCTATTTTCTCAAAATGGATACAGAAAATTAATTACTGTGATTTATAGATAGACCATGGATCCCAGAACACAGCACTACAAATCAGTTAAAAAATAGAAAAGGTACATTTTGTTAGCAATGCTTAATATGAATTGCATCTAAATCAAAGCTGATATGAATTTCTGATTTGTTTTCCAAAAAAATCTTACTTTTGTTTGTCCATTTAACAATAACAAAGTGGAGATGTGGAGTATTTAAACCTTTACAAAAATATATGTATTCTCCAAGAAGAGGAAATTGTGCCTCCAGATAATCTTTGGACTCTAGCTATGTCAGTTCTCTCTGGATCTTTGGATTTCAAGGGATCTGTCTGGCAGATTTTGAAATCACCCACTTAATCACACACCCGCTTAAGTAATCACAACTGATTACTTAAACTCTCTATTCTGAACTCTCTGCTGTGCAATTTGAATGGTCCAAAGTCCAGAATTGATAGATAGGGTTTATGAAAGTTCTATGAGAAAATGTTTTTCTTGATGTTCCCATTTCTAGAAAGAGCTGAAATTCCTTCATATGTGACTGCACCACTCTGATATCTAATTTTGTTATCTTCCCACTTTAACATAATTTCTGACTTTAATTTCCTTGCCTCCTTCATAACAATACCCTGGTGGTTATATTGGATTCACCTAAGAAATCCAAGTTCTCTTCCCTTCACAAGGTCCTTAAGATAATCACATATACAAAGTTCCTTTTATAGCATAAGGTAATATGTCACTGATTTCAGTTTTTAAGACATAAACATCTTTAGAATGGGGGAGGTTAGGAAAACATTATTCTTCACACACCACTGTAAGTATCTTCAATTATAAGAACTAATTTTAGTAATTCTAAAATATAACCTGATGTGATTATTATGATGCCTGCTATGTTCTAGGTTCTCTAAAATTATTTTCTAAATCAATGGATTAACTTTAGGATCCCTCATTTATTAACTTGCTTTTTAATTGTTCATATTTGGTTTCTGTTCAATAATCTGAATGTCTATCCTGATCACTTCACACACTCACACTAAACCTTTTTTTTAATGCTCTCCAAATACCCATTGAAAATTTGTACCCCCCTCAAACTCATATAATGGTATTTGGAAGAGAGATCTTTAAGAGTTTATTTGGGGTAGCTTAAGTCAAATGGGTAGTGTTCTTAAGGGGATGAATGTAAAAAGAGGAGATGATAAGAAATCTCTGTTTTTCTCATACCTTTACATCTCTTAGAATCTCCTTGAACTTTGCTGTGTCTTCTCTTATGATGAGAATACAATGAGAATAGTCACAAACACACCACAAAAAGGGCTCTTAACAGAAAATGAATGGACGACGCTTTGATCTTAGCCTGATGGAATCTAGAATCATGAGAAACAAGTTTCTGCTGATTAGACCACTCTGTGGTACTCTGTTAAAGCATCTGACAGAATGTGGATCCTCCTTGATTCTGTTCAATCTTCCCTAAACCTGAACTACTTTTTCTGGACATCCTGATAAGTAGATACTACTTTCTTTCAAATCTTTTTGGAATGCACATGTACTTGTCTAATTATGTATTATATACTCACAGTCTCCTTCTGTCATATACTCTATAAACCATCAAGGACCCCTAAATTTTCATCTTTTAAAGGACCTCCTTGTCACCAACTAAATGCTTAGAGTAACATACAATTTGATTCTACCCTGAAAAGTAGTATGTGTACTGATTAAAGCTATAGTACACATTTCTAACTTGTAATCCCAAATTATTCACCTTCTGTTTGCTAGTGAAGTTTATGGTAACATAAATTTGGTTAAACAAATATATGTAAAAAGACATAGACTGACCCTGAATTATGGAAAGATGAAAATAATGTTAGTTTTATTTTTCTATGTGGTATTTATTGTACCCACTGTTTTTTCTCCTAGTGATTAACTTGGATCTGTCTAAAAACTGCTGGATTCAATACAATATGTGCAGCAATTGTTTAGATATTATCCTCTCCACATGAAAAAATTTGAACCACTTACCAAGACTGTTGACATTTGGCCTTAACTGACTTCACATTAAATATAAATAACTCATTGACAAAAGGTAATTTTAAGACAAAATATGTACAATTCATCATTAATATTTATCATAGTCCTATCAAGACCATTTTATTGCCTATAATGGATCCAGAATTTGTTGTAAGTGCTTCATGCATCTTGTTAGTCAAAATTCATTTAATTGTAACTTCTAATGTACATTTATCATCATCTTTTGAGGGCGCATTAGTACTGGTTTTTGCTTGTTTTTATGTTTTAGTGTGTCTCTAAAAATTTTTCAGTTTGCATCTAAAACATCTTTTCATTTTGGTTTGCTTCAACAACTTCTGTTATCAAAGCATTACGCTGTCGTCAGCATTTCTGAATTACCTTTTACTGTATTCAGTGATTAAGTTTCTTTTAAGTGAACAGTTAGCATAATCATTCTAGCAAAAAGCACATTTCTGGGTAATAAGTGACCCTAAAATGTTTACAAGTCAAAGAAATCCACAAGGTGGAAAAGGCAATCTTATGTCATTCTTTACATAATCAAGTGGAAACTCTTCTGTCACTGTAGCCTACATTTCTGCAGATCTCATCAATTTGGAACCAAAATGAGACCATTAATATGAATTCTACCTTTATATTCTTGTACACACCGATTCCCTATAGCACTTCTTTTCTTCCCCCCTTTATGTAAATTCTATTGGTAGCCTTTTTACTGCCATCATTGCAAGTGCATCTTAACAATTATGCCAAACCTCTGCATAGGGAGATTTTGTAGATCTGCTAAACTGTAGCCTGCCATTCCCATATACTATGTACCATAGATTCTTTGAACAGTTATCATAACTCCCACGAAGCAACAAGACCTTTGCTAAGGTTGGCAAACTCCTTTTTCTTTGGGGACTGTGTTAATTTCCTAGGGTTGCCATAACAAAATACAATAAACAGTGCCTTAGAACCAGAATTTTATTTTCTTATAGCTTTGGAATCTAGGAGTTGAAGATGTTTTTAGGGTTGTACTCTCTCTGAAGGCTCTGGGAGAATTTTTCAAGAAATCTTCCCAGCTTTCGGCAGTTGTTGGCAATCTTGTTTTGTTTTGTTTTTTGTTTTTTTTCTACTTTGTACACACCTCTCTGAAGTCTTAGCCTCTGTAATCACACTTCGTTTTTCTTTTGCATGCATTTATGACCAAATTTCCTTCTTTTAAAAGCATCTGTCATTAAAGTAGGGCATACCCTAATCCAGCATGATTTCACCTTAACTTCATTTCGTTGCCAAAGACCTTATTTTCAAGCAAGATAATGTTCACAATTACCAGTACTTAAGACTCAAACATATATTTTGGTGGGATACAATTCAACCAATTACAGGGAGTATGAAGGCATTAAAATATTTTCCGAGGGTTTAGTGTAAGCCTCATACTCTTGTCACTGTACTGGCACTGCCACTGCCTGTTATTTCCTGCTGCCCTGCTCCCCACCTGATCACTCTCTTTATCACTTCCTTGGGGCATTGCCAGACCATTAATACTGGAACACTTTTCAAATACCAGGGCTGCGTGAACAGAGGCCTCTCTCTTTTGTAATCAGTTCCATAATGGAGGTGCCAAAATAGTATCGCTTATGTACAGGAATCTTACAGAGTTTTGTAAGAACTCTGGCTACTTCCTTTTGCGTCTCTTGTTTCATTCTATTAGTGGCATAACTGTGATAGAATTGATGGGGGCTGGACCAAAGATAAAGTTAAATGAAAGACTTAGATTATATTCATGGAAAAATATAGACAAGTCAGCAACAGCAAAATGCTTTTAAATCTTAGCTCAAATCTTCTCTCTAGTATCTTTTCTTGAGAAACAATCCAAGTCTCAGTTTCTCTTTCAAATTGAAATTTGGCCTTCCATCCAGAGGTCAAGCTCACTATTTAAATCATAAATAATATTCTACCTTCTTATTGCAAATGATTCACATCCAATCTACTATTTAAAAGACCACAAGCATTTGCCATCGAGTGGGTACCTAATACCAGGTCATTCACCTCAAATGGATACCTACTACCATATTTTGAAAATGCATGTTCAGTTTTAAACACCAATCAGATTTTTAATTGTTTTTAGGAAAGATTGAAAATGGCAATGATCATTGAGAGATTATCATTTCCTAGAAGTTATTATGTGTTCCCTACAAATATTTAAGGAATGGTTAGTAGTATATTCACTGTACAGAAGAGGAAGCTAAATATAACTACTGTGGAATAAATACATTGTTTAAGGCCATACAGTTAGAACCTAGCATTTAGCCAGAATCCTTATCTAGTCTGCTGATTCTGAACAATTCATACACTAGTTTTGTTATTATCTTCCCTGTAACATAATCCATCGGGTGCTTACAACTATGTTTTATCAATATGTTACATGATTTTTATTCTTTTAAAGTTGATGAACAATCATTAAATAAAATATACCTTGAAAGCCTTTTGATACTATATGTAGAAATAAACCAGATGTGAAAACTTGTGCTAGCAAACAGTAGAATTCCCATATTCTTTTTATGCTGAATTTAAAGGCACATTATCTGGAATATGTCACTCCCATAATCAGTGATTGAATTGTTTTATACACAAATTGCAGCTCCCAGTATAATGTATACATTGTTATCTTGGCAACTAAGGTTCATGCTTTGTTGGCTTCTCCATCTGGACCTGTATGCAAATATTTTTAATATGCATACATAAATTTTCCAAACACAAATTCAATTTATTGGTATTAGCATTTGCTTTCACCCTCCAATATGCTGAAAGAGACAATTTATGTTGGGTACTTTGTAAAAACAAGAATTAGATGTAGATTCAAAACTGGCAATGTCTCCGTAGGGTAATATATTCCTTCATTCTGCCTCTTTCTTTTTCCTTTTTAATTTTGCTAAATGGGGCAAATGAAGCTAAAGCATAACAATGGGCAGCTTTATTTGTCTGACATAATTACTAATTTGGTAGCAGTCTTTCTATGACTGGCAATTTTTCCCCTTTTTCTATTTTTCTAAGTGTGGCAATTTGGGGTTAAACACCATTTATCCCAGGCAGTAGCTGAGAGAAACCAGAGGTCCTCAGTTACCAAAGTGATGCCCCTGCCTCCTCTCCCCCCCTTGCCATAATACAAGGAGTCTGGTTTTCCACTCCATACTGGTTCCTTTCAGCAATTTTTATTACTCAAATAATAAAAATTAGCACTTATTTCATCCGAGGCACTGCAACAATTATGTTATGTATTTAAGTAATTCGATCAATGGATTTTCTAGTCATATTTCACTCTTGTGGTATAACTGAGACTTGAACTAAATAGACCCATTCCCATATTTGAGGTCAATTTAAAGATATTTAGTTCAATGTATATGAATATTTGACAAATTTACCTCAAATGATATGAATATTTAACAGTGGAAAAGATACTTCACACACACTCTCTTGGAATGGTATTATATAGAATAATCTATAGAATAATGGAACTGAGAAATGATCTCCGAAATTCTTAGACATGAAACCCAGTGTTCCTTGACTCAAATGAATCAGTAACTCATGTGATTATACCAATCTACTTATATTTATAATGTGCTCTGTAAAGTTGGTTTTTAAAACAATTTTAAAAGTCAGTGTCTAGTTCCTGATCACTGTGGGAAAAATAAATACTCTCTTATGAAAGGGAAACAGCACTTTTCCCAAGTACATGTTTGAGAGATGAACACTCAACATTTTGGCATTTTTGTTTGTTTGTTTTCTCCCATCTGGTCCCCATGGTTTGGTAGCTTTTTAAATTGTTTTCTGCATATCTCTAGAAGTTCTTTGGCAGCTGTCCAAATTCTACCATTGGATGGGGAGAGTGGGAAGGGAGACACAAGTTGTCAGATAACAGGTTGAAAGAGGCTTTCCCCACCAGATTCTAGGGATGTCTGATCTAGTTATGTGAGCAATGAAGACAGAACTGCAGGATTATCAGGATTAATTCCATGACTAGTGGGGGTCTTCATAGAAAGATCATTCATGGTCCAAATGAGAAAAATGACAAAGAAATATCTTGAAAAGAAAAACTTGCTTGTTGAGCTTATTTGCACACACTGATTCTGGTTGTCTGGGTTGATTAGGAGTCAGGGAAGCACCATTTATGCAACAGCGACTTCCAGGAAAATGGTTCACAATGAAAACAAATGAAGGTCTGTGTTCAAGCCAAGAGAAACATTTGCACAACTGCAAATTTAGCCAAGTGGAATACACACCTGATCACCTCAGAATGCTGTCCCCTAGTCATCTTGTATTTAATTATATGATAACCACAGGGATTTTAATGCATGCTTGGCTCTAGTACAAAACTAGAATTTTGTGAACTTTCCTGAACTTAGAATATTCTTCTACCCTTTTCAGACATTCTTTTTTTTTTTTTTTGTGGAATATTACAGTCTTATATTCTTATTGTTTTTAAAGTCCTTTTCCTTCACCCATGAACAAAATAAAATGTTAAGTATATAAAGAGACATTCCATTTTAGGATGGTAAATGATGATAGGAAAACTGTTTTGAGGAATTAAAAAGAGAGCTCCATAGTAATTCCTTTGTCTTGCCCTCTTGGTCAAAGAGAATGCTGCCAATTAAATTGACCCAGATATTTTATATTTAACATTAGATGTATGGGTTTCAGTTTTTTCGTTTTATCTTGATCTAGGAAATCTTAGACACATGAGCAATATCTCAGCATACTTCCAGTTGAAGAATAGGTTAAGAATTGTTACTATTAAGAAACTTACTGAAAAAAAAGACTACAAAACAAGCATGTATAATCTGCAGTCACTGATTCTCTAAGTCATTTCCTAGATATTTGAAATCACTCATACTCTTTTTATTCATTTATTTATTTGTTTGTTTGTTTATTTGTTTATTTATTTATTTATTTATTTATTTATTTATTTATTTATTTATTTATTTATTTATTTAGAGACTAGGTCTCGCTACTTTTGCCTGTGGAACCGCAGGCTCATGTTGCCCGGGGTAACACAGACTCAAGCATTCCCCAGCCTCAGCTTCCCAGGTAACTGGGATTAATGGCACGCACCAAGCCCAGCTATTTTTGGGGGAACTAGGTCTCACTTCATGCCCCCAGCGGGACTCGAACCATGATCCCTGGTCCTAGCCACAGCTTCCTAGGCTGCCTCTTACAGGCATGCGCCACCATGCCTGGCCTACATACTCTTTTTAAAAATTGATTGATTATATATTTTTCCTTACATCATTGTATACCCTATAGTTCTCCCACTATCATAACACCTGTGAGCTCTCATAATGATCCCTTATGTTCATCCTACCCTTGATTTTGCCCTCCCTCCCTCCCTCTCATTCCTTTTCTGTATGTTGTAGTTCTGTTATCAACTTGCCAGTTTTAACTTTTTATATATATATATAAGTTTCATAACATTGTAATCTCTTTCTTGTCCTTTTGTTTGATTTCTTTATATCCTACAGATAAGTGAGACCATACTGTACTCACTTTTTAACTTCTGATTTATTTCTGCTAACATAATTCCTTCCAGCTCAATACATGTCGCTGTGATTGACGTGCGTTTGTCTTTTCTGGTTGCTGAATAGCATTCTATTGTGTAAATACACCGCGTGTTGTTCCATCCATCTCTTTTGGGGCATCTGGATTGATTCCATATCCTAGCTACTGTAAACAGTACTGCAATAAACATAAGAGTACAAATTTCCTTATGAAAGTGTTTTTATTCTTTGGTTAGGTTCCCAGAAGTAGAATTGCTGGATCAAATAGTAACTCCATTTTCGGTACGTTCAGGGTCCTCCACACAGTTCTCCATAGTAATTGGAAGAGTTTGCATTCCTATCAGCGTTGTAAAATTTTCCGTTATCTCCATATCTTCACCAACACTTTTGCTGCCTTTTAATTTTTTTTTTTTTAACATGTTCCATTCTTACCAGTGTGAGGTGGTAAGTCTTTGTGGTTTTGATTTTCATTTCCCTGCTACTTAGTAATGGTGAACCTTTTTTTTTTTTTTATGTTTATTGGCCATTGACATTTCTCTGGAGAAATGTCTTTTTAGTTTTTTATCCACTTTTTTTTTTTTTTTTTACTGGGTGGTGTGCTTTGTTTTTGTTGAGTCATGAGAGTTCTTCATAGATCTTTGATATCAGTTGTGTGGACTGAAAATCCTTATCAATTGTATGTAGTGCTATTTTTTCCCCCTACCCAGTCTTGTGTCTCTTTGTTTTGGTTATTGTCTCTTTTGCTGTAGACAGCTTTTTAGTTTTATGTATTTCCAGCTGTTTATATTTTCCTTAATTTTATTTGCTTTTGTAGATGTGTCCTAAAATATGTTTCTGTCATATATCTCATGAAGTGTTTTGCATATGTTTTGTTCTATATGTTTTATGGTTTCAGGTCTTATATTCCACTTTGAGTTGGTTTTTGTGCATGGTGTGAGACAATAGTTTAGAGTCATCCTTTTGCATATAGCAGTGTCCTTCCCCAGCACCGTTTATAACTCCCTTAAAAAAATATTATTTTTCAGATTTTGATAGGCTGGCCCCTTCCCAACTTGCAAGAAAACCACTAATGTTGGTATAGTCGTGTTTCCTCAAACATTTTAAAAACTTAAGTAAATGATTATATAAGTCATGTTTTGTCCGAATAGATGAATCACTTTGGTTCTTTTCCTTCCAATGGGTCATTTACAACTAAGGGTAAAAATCTGATTGTTGTCTACAGTATTTCCTAAAATATTCAGAAAAGAGTAATCAAGGTTCTCTCTCCAGACCTGTATTTTTTTCATTATCTGTTCCATGACTTCATCAGAAGACTCCGTGTAAATAATTGCAAAAGTTTCAAAATTGTACCTAAGATTTTGTTTTAATTTTCTGAAATTTCAATCCTCTAATTCTGGTTAATAACTGTTCCATTAGTGCACAAATCTGCACCTTACCTCCTAGAGTTTTTGTAATGAATCAATTAAATGATACCTTTAATTCACAAAGAATTGTGCCAGGTACCTGCCATGAACATGTTAACAACATTATTTAAGATTAAATAACTCCAAATGGGTTATTTTCTACACTCTTTGTATGCATCCATCATCTTGTTTGCAATATTTGGAAATAAGAATTAGGAATTGTCTTGATTTTACTGAAACTTGATTGTTCACCTAAGAGAGTCCATCACAAGGTGCAGTCCAATCTAAACTCAAAAATACTCTAATATGTGTAATTTAAATAAAAGAGCCTCTTGCTTATAGAATATGACTCTGTATCTTCCATCACCCTTCATTTTCATCAAGACTTTGTTATTAAATATCTCAATCAATTCACTATTTAAATTAGTATGTCTTACTCTCATAATTAATGGAAGTTTTAATTCTTAGTCAAACAGGTCCAGTTGAGAATTCTTGCTGACTACTTATTAAAATAGCATCAGACACTCTTTTTTTACCTAGTGTCCATATGTCCACTAGGTGGTCAATTTTTTTTTTAATTTTAGTTTTCTACAATCTCAGGTCTTCTGTCTTAGAAAGCTCTTTCAAGGTGCAATTCAAATTCAAATATGATGATTTTCCATGCATTCTTCTATGATAAACATCAAGCACTACTCATATTATCCTTACTCTGGTTCACTTAGCATTTCAATTGCATATTATTATGGCAGTATACACAATACAACATGTAAAAACATGATTTTTTAATTAGGCAAGAAAAGATTTTTTGCACCTGCAAACTCCCTAGAATAGTATTTTACTTATTGAAAAACAGAAATAGTGATAAGTACTTTAAATAATTATTTATATAACTGTTTTAAATAGTATTTTTGATAAATGTATATGATAACTAATCCTTAATCATCTTAGGAATTCTTTACTAGGTAAGGCAAAGTAAATGTATATACCTTACTCTTAGAATCATTTACTATACTTATCAGTGAATCCAAAAGTATGAACTCACTCTCATTTGCATCTGTAAAATAGGGATATATAGATACTAATAGGGTGATTTTATAGATCAATGTAGACAATATATGCAAAACACATTGCCTAATACATGCTACCTATATATTTCAGCTATCATTAATTATACATACTGACAGATATAAAATATTTTGGTAACAACATCAAAGTAATTATTTTAACTTACTTATCACACAGAAATATACCTTTAAAGATAAAAATCAACATGCTATTCCATATCTCAACAAGACACTCTTCAACATGTATGAAAGAAACTCTTTAACAGTTCACAAAATCCATCATAAAAATATCAGTAATAATGTATCCAAAAAACTTTACATGTATCTTCTCCAAGATAAGCCTAAATAAAAACATTTATTATTTATTATCATTTCTTATTATTATCATTTCTTATCTTATAAATTATTAACATTCCTATTTTTTCACATGACAAAGCTAAATAATCAATACATGTTTATATAGATGATAAAAACTCCACCTATCAAGTTCAACAAGACATATAATTATTTGTAAAGCATCTCTATATAGTATTCCATTGTATTATTTCTTTTCTTTCCACTCTCTCTAAAACATTTTCTTTTGTTTCTCATATAACTAAATAACACTTTTTTCAAGGTCCTGGTAGATGAGCTGTGACATATGACACTCAAAATATAAAATTTATATTTTATTAAGGCAATATTTTTATATGAAGAAAAATGGTAATTACTTTACCTTTCATGGCAATTCTGTTTTAACTGAAATTATAATTATTAACATCTATATTTTCTCACCCAACTAGGATCTAGATTTCTTGTGAAAAAAATGCTTTGTTCTGTCTTCAAGTCTTGAATACTTAGCACATTGCATTGCACATAGTAGGTACATGATTATTTAAAATTTGAGTTTTCTCAACTTAATCCTATGGCTTGTGTAGGAAGGTTCATTGCTTTTCTTTTAGAGATGAGGAAAGAAGAGTATGTAATCTAAGCAGTAGCTTTTTTTATGTAGCAGTTCACATAGAGATTACATCGTAGAGCTGAACGTGTTTGAGGACAGTTCAATGCTTAAATTTAGTTTCTGGAAATTTTGGTTCCTATAAATGAGAGTTTATAAATGCTGTGGATGCTACTAGGAAATAAATTTTGACTTCTGATATAAACAATGTGCTTTTTCCTGTTTTAGAGTTTTGTATATTGCATACACATATTAAAAGGTAATTATTGTTAAATGACTGGTTATTTTATCATTGACCTGATTTTCTGAACTAAAGCATCTTAGACACACAATATTAAGCCACCAAATTGAATCTGCAAACTGAAAAAGCATCAATGATCCTTGAGAGTTGTTCCCTGCATCCATTAGTGTCTTCCACATCCATTATTTTCAAGGTTTAAATAATCTGTTTACAGCTTTCTTTAGCGAGCCAAGTGATTGTTTACATTCCCAAGTCTAGCATCTACAAGTAGCTATTGCTATATGTGTAACCACATTTCTTATTGATGGCTATAACCTTGAAATCTAAGACTAGTACCTGAATAATGGAAGCACAAATCTTACAAATCTTTTTAGAATTAGCTTAAATTAAAAGACTTTAAAGCTACATATTTTTCATAAGGCAAGACTTCATTTTCAAAGACAGGAAAAAATCCTTGCAGAATTTTTAAATAATGATGCAACTTTATACAGTTTAAATAAAAGCCTAAAAAAATCCCCTCACCTCACATATTTTGTTGTGCAACCCTTTGATGTGTGTGTGTGTTTTTTTTTTTTTTTCTGCTAGTCATTGTATTCATTCCATGTTCTATTTTAATATTCTTTATCCTTTCAGGAAAAGTTTTACTTCAACCAAATGCCTTGAGTTCAGTGACATAATTTTAACAGAGAAATATTTATTCTTTTAAAAATAAGAGATTAGTATATGAAAAGCTTCCGATATAAGTACCATGCACTAACATATTGTGCCACTGGAGCTTTACCATCTCTGGGACTGGGTAATGAAACCCCAGGCCTACAGTAAAAGGCAACGTGAAGGAAGCTCCCTCCTTTACCAATCAGTGGGGGGGAAGAAAGCCACCATGAGTGGTTGGTTGTGGCCCCATCACAGAACTGCTGAAAAGAGAGAGTAGAAGAGCTCAACCAACCACCTGGGGAAGTCTGTCCCAGCAGTGAATGTCTCACCACCACTGGCTGGAGTTTCACTCTCAAACCCAGATATTAGAACTCTATGGCACAAAGCCAGCAAAGGATCCTGGAGAAACTCACCACATATTTACTGGACAACAAGTTTCCAACATGCTCTGCCTGACTATCTACCTCAGCTACGCCTGGAGAGCTAAGCAGCCTCATCTGTTGCTGTCCAGGAGTGCAAGTCCACACTCAGCAAAAAAAGAATGTAGTTCTGAAAAATGAAAATACCAACAGGCCAAACATAGGTCAATAGCAAGAGCAATTGGAGTGACCAGAGGGGGAAGGGGAAAAGGGAGGGGAAGTAGGGAATAAGGAGTACAACTATGCAAACATGACCAATATTGTACAATAATTACAAAATAAAAACTTAAAAAACAGAACCCCTTCTAATGCTAAAAATATGAATTATTTAATCTATAATACCGTTAACATCAAACATGAGTGCATTAAAAGAACTAGCGAATTTTAGCTGATTAGCAGTTTATGTGAAGTGATCTTGCCATTCAGTATAAATACCATATTGTAAATTAATCATGCATCTGGAAAAACATGACAACTAATTAAAGTCCTTATTTAGACTAAGGATGGTTTAATAAACCATCATCCATGAGGAAAAACTTTGCTATGAAACTATATCAAGATATTTTAGTCATACCTTAGTATTATATAATTCTAACATTGTCAAAGCTTCAGAATTTCTTGGTAATTCAAAGATAAGAACTACAGCACAAAAATATGTTCACGTATCAGTAACAACCACCCTCCCCCCAAAAAAGGTTTAAATAAGCATACTACATTTTTTCATGTACTTGTAGGTCATCTGTATGGCTTTAAAAGTGTTTGCTTAACATCACTTATTATGAGGGAAACACAAGTAGAAACCACAGTGAGATACTGCCTCACACATGAAAGACTATGGGAAAAAAATGTTGGTGTGGAGAGAAAGGAAAACTTGCAAACTATTAGTGGGTATGTAGACTGGTCCAACCCATACAGAACACAGTATGGAATTTCACAAAATGTTAAAAATAGATCTACCATATGATACCGCAATCCCACTCTTAGAGGCATCTACCCAAAGAATACCAAAATATTATTTTGAAGGGCTATATGTACTCCTATATTCATTGCAGCACTATTTATAATACTCAACTTCGGAAACAAGCTAAGCGCCCAAAACAGAGGAGTCGGTTAGAAAAAGTTAGTGTATGCACGTCACAAAATACAACTCAGCTATTAAAAAAATGATTTTTACTATATGACGCAACATAGATGGAATAAGAGAGGTAATGTTAAGAAAAATAAGTCAAAAGGAGAAAAGAGAAAGACAAACAATGGATGGTTTCACTTATATGTAATGAAACAAACAAAGTTTTAGTTAAAACAAAAAAAATAGCAAATTCTAGAATTTTTACTGTGGAATTAAGACTGCAAGATGTAGAAGGAGAGGCAGAATGAACTCTAGTGGAATACAGAGAGATGTTGTATGCATCTAAACAGGTGTAATTTGAATTGCATACAGTATATTGAGTAATGTAATTTTAATAAAATTAAGTACATTGCAATTCATTACTATTTATAATATCTGGATTTTACAAGTATCTGAATAATTGAGATAGTGTTTAATAACTATTATTAACATTAAAAAATAAATGAGCTTATAATGGATATTTTAAATTAAGGAATGCATTTTTTAAAAAGGAGAGTTCTGAATCTAGGACTTAAATGACTAAGAGTGAGTAAGTAGGATAAGTAGGATTTCATATAAATTAAGCAAAACTGTAATCATAACTTCAATAAAGATGATATACAAATTTTAATAGGGCTTAATGGGATATTTGATGAAATTTTGGAAGAAGTTATCTCCTTATTATCAGGGACTTCCTTTATTTTTCATTTTCAGATTTCAAGAATAATTTAGCTATTACTATATATATGTATATATTTATATATCTTATTATATACAGTTATCCTAAGGATAGAAATTCTTTAACTGTTTTATCTCCTTTTGTTCAGATTTGGTATGTTTTCTTTCTAGTGTTCTTTATACTGCACAGCACTATACAATGATTCAAAATACTAGCACCTTATAATGCTTAAGATTTGAAACATGTCAGGGTACAAATGATGAGTGGTATATTTATAACTGTGTCTAAAGTTTAGGCCAGAATTGCACACACATATGTACACACACACACACACAAGCACACACACATTTAGAAGATGTGAATCAATTGATACTTGGGTTTAAATATAAAATTTCACCTTTGATAATTTTTTATAAAGCACATTTGAGTTATCTTTGATTAATTACATGACCACTAATGAATCTACTTGGGATGTTGATGTACAGATTTTTAGCTTAGCAGTTTAGTAAACAACAAAAATAAAATGAATGATAAATCAATTTTATGTTTTTGAAATGCAATAGTTATGGAGGCTAGTATGTTTTGTTTTCCTCATCATTATGTAGGTATTAAGAACTTTTTACTTCTTCATAAATTTTGTGGGTTGAAAGCACATCTAAATGAATCATATTCCTGACTTCTGAAATTACTTCTTATCCAGCTAAATTCTTAGGCTTTCAAATTCTCAACTTGGTCAGGTGTGCTTTTACTCTCATCTCTGCCCTCCAGTCACTTGAATACTTAGCCTGTTAGAATACAAAACTTCCTAGCTTTATTTTTCTTCTTAGGTTATCCTGTAACAGTCTCATAGTTAATAAACTCAGTGAATTACTACCCACGACTTCCTATGTATTTCCTCCTCTTTTCCTTCTGCTGCAAACTCCTCTGTAACAGAACCCAACTGTTGACTAACCCTATCATCTTGTTCCTTTTCCTAGACTGGCAAGTAATACTGGAGAAAATCTCTTGTTCTCTGTTATTATATAATATATGACTGCGACTTTACATGAGCCCTGAAATATCTCAGCATTTTTGAGCCTTCTTCGTTAATATTCATCTTTTCCGTCTTTATCCACAGAGTATCCCAAACTGTGAAAATGAACTTAAAATTTCCAAACCTATCTCCTGTTTCATTTAATTCTCAATGTTAATACACAATACATTTTACGCAATGACTCAACATGAAACCATGAAAACCCTGGAAAATGCCAGAGTTCATGGGATTTCCTATATGTGCTCACAATTAGAAGACACAACTCAGGCTCTGAGAGCAACAACAGCAAGGATTATGAACAATTGGGTAAAAAGAAAAGGTTTCTAAGGCCACAAATACCATCTGTCTTACCCCAAATAATGTTCATCGGCTCCAGAAGTTCAAATCAAAAACTGCTAAAGCAAGATGTCATTATTGCTTGACAAAAGCCAGGGGAGAATTAGGTCCCAACTCACAGTGACATCTGGAGGTAGTTGCTGGTGGTACTGCTGAGGCAACACTGCGCAGCCAGAAGCAGCCTGTGAATGCTGGGCTGGCATTGCTGGACACAGCAACAGGAGGTGGCACCTGATGTGCTGGAATCATTATCTGTGGTCAGACAATGGTGCTAGAGGGTCAGACGTGGTGGACAGCTAATAGAGATGGCCAGAATACTCGTAGAGGTGGCCAGGTCAATAAATAAAACACTAGTCAGCAATGTGGAGGATCAGACAACAATGTTAGAGCTCTTTAGAGATGATGGCTAGAGACCAGTGGCAGATAGCTCTTCTAGAGGCACTGAAGATAGGCTAGTGGTGCTGGTGGGCCACAGCTTCAGGAAACAGCAGTTAGGCAGCTGTTAAAAGCAGAAATCAGAAGCAAAGGTCTCTGTAAATGAGTCTGAAGTGAAGGTCTCCCATGAATGTGTATGTCCAAATCACTCTGTTGATCCAGCTTATATCCCTTCCAGTATACAGGCATTTCAAACCTTATTGGCCCATGTTCAAACCGTGCCATTTCCAAGAATTGATTGACTTTGGTATAAGCTCAAATCTGATTGGCCTGTTCTTAAAATTGTGTTAGTCTAATAACCCAAATAGTATTGGTGTGAGCATAAACTTGGTTGGTAAGTTTTTCAAACTCTGCTGGCTTCAAAAATCTGAATGGCATCAGCCAGCTTCAAACCCAGCAGGGGCATCTTCAAAACCAGCATGGGATTCAAAACCCAATTCAACCCAATCAATGTGTACAAACATGTCTTATGCAATGATTGGTAATTTCACACTGGGGTCACATCAGTGTGGCAGACACTAGTATTTACCCCCAAACTGGGAGTCTGGAGCTACTCTTAAAATTATAGAATCATAATACAATAGTGGCTATCTCTTTAATATGTATATTAGGTTCATAACACCACCCACTATATCTTTTTAGTAATTCTTTCTACTATTTATATCATCTCTGGTTTCCATTTCATCTTTCATTTTACCCACCTCCAGAATTATCCTTATTGCTAATATTGTCCTGCAAAAATACTGCTTATGTTTGAATTCTCACAATATCATTAATCCTTTTAACATTTCATTTTGACTTAGCAACTTTGAACAATGTCCACTTTTGCACCTATAATATAACTTAGTAAAACATTAATGTAATATAGCATTTACCATATCAGTGCAAAAACACTTCTTTGAACTACTTTTAAGTTGCTTATTGTTAGTACTGCATCCCTATTTTCTAACTTAGATCAACATTATTTTCAGTTGGGTGGATTTAATTTCTCTATTAATTTGAAAAATGTGATATTGAAGATTTTAAGTATGACCATATTGACTTTTATATTTAACAGTTGCATTTTAGGGTAAATAATTATAATGTCATGAAAACAATGACATTGTTACAGAGAAGATGAAAAACTTACCCTAATAATAAACAAGCAAAGATTCATGCAGTCAAGTCATAACTGTATTATTACTATTCCACACATTTTTTTCAGTTGTTAAAACTAATTCAAAGTTCTAATTGATGACAGCAACATTGTTACTATAGTCAGTTACTGTGTGTTTTTTGTTATTATGAAGCAAAGGAAAAGAAATAACCTCACAAACTCAAAATTGCCTTCCCCCCATTGCAAACAATATTATTTCACATATTATAAACTTGATCTGGCATTTAAAATAAATTTTAGAAAGAATATACAATAATAATCCAACACACACAATAATAATCAAATTTTTGTGGGGCAACTGATGTGTAAGCAAAGCCAATGATGTATCTATTTGTCAAAATGTACATAAAATGAAAATTTCAAAAAACATTTGAAAACTTTCAGTAGATAAAAGCCTATGTGTTTAGAATATTCACCAACTTCATTTCAATATGCTTAAATTACTAGATATTTTTTCTGCAGTCTTTTATTTACTTTGAAAATAAATAACTCGCACTATTTCCTTTGAAAAAAGTGCTAGTTAGTTGTGTATTACAAAACTGGAAAAATGTGAAGACAATCAAATAATCATGTACACAGTATCCTATATAATGGGTTAATATATATCCTAGCAGATGTCTAATGCACTGTATCAAATAGATTCATATAGTGATCTTTGTTAACAGCATATAGGATTCCCTGCAGAAATTCCTAAAGTGTTGTATTACCACAATTTCATTTCTCTCCTCTACATATTGTCTTTCAAAAAAAAAAGACAGACACTTTATTACTTGCCTATCACACCAAACATTTTTAATAAATACAACTAAAATCAGGAACATTGTAATAAAAACAATAAATTATTTCTATCTCTTTATGTCAGTTCTCAGTGGAGAAGATGTCACTCTTAGTAGCTTAAGCAGAGGTTACTGGAAAGCTGCAGCAGGACCAGATGGAATGTCTCAAACACATACATTACCTATAACTGAGGAGTTATAATATGGTTGCCCAATATGAAAAAAGTAATTCAGAAATAAAATACTATATATTTATGCATTTTTAGGTATCATTTAAATGACAGAAACGGAGTAGATGAAAATATGAGCGAAGGTAAAATGTCAAAGATTCAAAGCAAAGACTCTTGAATCTCTTTTCTGTAGAGTGTATGGCCTCGGAGAAGATCTTAATTCAATGGAGAAAGTATGACGAAAAATAAGACGCCCTGTAATTATTTTTTTCATAAATATTGTGAAATTCACAAGATGTACACTAAGACAAATGAAAACAGACTTAATATAGACAAATAAGCTAATTATATAATTTATTTATAACATGAATTTGTCTTTCTTTGATTTTAATGTAATACATTCTTTATTGATGTAAAGTAGAGATAATTGTAAATCCAACTGGTTTTCCTAATTTGTAGATAACCTATTATACTTAATTGGGGTTAATAATGACTCAATAATGTCTTATTAAATGCAAAATTTAATTTAAGTAAAATGCACTGAGCAAGACTAGCTCAGAGTAGTTTTGCTTTGATATATATCAATAGCGGTTACTAGGAGTGGAGAAAGTCAGACTATAGGACTATTTCTTGTTCTCCCTTTCCTGCTTTTCTTCCTTTTCTTTCTTGTTTTCATTACCTCCTTCTTCCCCTCTTTTCAAACTAGACTGTCTGATGGAAAATAGCATCTAAGATAGACGTGCTAACAAGCAATTCACCATTTTAACACAGTTACATATGTGCAACTGAATACTCAGGAAAGAACAGCTGTAGCATACTATGATGAATCCAAATGGAGTTGATGTTAACCAAGTGTTAATAATGGAAAACAGAAACAAACATCTTATAATGTTTTATATTAAATCGAAATTTCTAAATGACACGTAATTTAAAAGATTTAAAAGAATGTGATAGCACTTCCTGTTAATGCTTCAATCTCTGAGACTTCTGTCAATGTTTGACCTTAAAAGAACTTCATTAGAAATAATGGAATGACATTGATTTAAGATTGTATGGAAGACCAAAGCTAGAATTCTGAGTAGTATTCCTTCTCATTAGAAACATGAGAAAGAAAAGGTAACTGTTTAGCAGGCACAAATCTCATAGTATAGAGAAAATGGACACAGAGTAATCATAAACATTAATACATTGGTATGCAAATAATTATGTACAATTAGATAAGATGTAAGATGCAAGTAGGTTAAATAACAGAAGAACAATGCCATTTGATCAGGAATGGTCAAGTGGCTCAAAATCAAATTTAGCAATTTATATCAAAGGAAAATTCAAAATAAGGAAAAATATTTTCATACTAGACTCCTAGGACTGAATACAAGCTGGCCTCACCCTCCATTTCAATTATAACAATGAGAATCAACTCCAAACACCTTTGGAGATCATGATGTAAAGAGCGTTGATACCAAAGAAGCAAAAGAAAATCATTAAAGCTCTATTTTCTGCATTATGCTTTCTCTCTAAGTTATTTTATGTTGGTTTTCCTTTGAAATCGCATGTTCCATTTATGTATTTAAAATGTCTATATTGAATGAATAAAATTAGTTATGTTCTAAGCATTAGAAAGAAAACCTCTTATTTCTCTTAATATTCTCTTAATATTGTTTCTTCAGTCTTAATTTTCTTTGCTGTTGTTTCCCTTCCATATGAGAGAGAGAAGTGGATGTGGACCTTGAAGTAAAATGGTTCAAGAACATTTTAGGATAAATCTTCTAATACAATCACTTGCACAAAAGAAGTTCTTATGAAACATATTTTCCTCACCCAATTCACCAGGGCACAATATCATGTTTATAGCCAAGTCGCAGTTAGGGAAAAAATTAATTTCAAGCAGGTCCTAATAGGATATCAAACCTATTATGATACAATATAGCCTTATACATCGATTTTCATTTATAATTTACATAAAGATTTAGGAGTCTCCTGGCATTTCTGACTTTTGGTGAGAATATAAAATTATACAACTATTTTGATAAAATTTCAGTAGTCAGAAACAGATAAATATACACCTAATATATGGCTGCACCATTCTACTTCTACGCATTTACCTAAGAGAAATTAAAGCATATGTACATGCAAAGATGTAAAATGACTGTTCACAGTATATTTATTTGTAATAGTCCTAAACTGTAAACCAACCAAGTGTCCAGCCTAAACTTTGGATTAAAAAAAACTGTGCTACATCCTAACAGTCAATGCTACTCAACAATAAAGAGTGACTTCTTGATACTCATTACTCCAGGAATAGTTTTGAAAATAATCATACTGAGTGAAAGAAGTCTGACAAAAATAGTACATACTGTATGACTCTATTTAGACAATTTTTTTACATGAAACTGATCTATAGTGACAGAAAGCAAATCATCGATTGTTTTGGAAAAATGTGGGAATAGAGTCCAGGAGAGAAAAATTAGCATGGGGTAACAATTCTTTTTGATGATAATGGATATATTATTAATAGATTATATATATTGATGTCTTAAATAATACTGAGCTTTTTAGTTTTTATTGTTACAATTTTTAAATTGAGATAACATTGGTTTATAAGATTATATATGAATCAGAAGTGTGAGCTTACATTTCTTCCAGTGTATGTTCCTGTACCATACACCACCAAGGCATGTGTAATCTTCCACCACACATGCATTCATGTGCACACACACACACACACACACACACATATATATATATCTTACAACTATCAAGTTGTATAATTAAACACATGTAGCTATATTATGCAACTTACAGCTCAATGACTGAATTAAGATAAACTCTTGACCACAATAAAATTTCAACAAGTACAGATCTTCATGATAAATGTAAACATTAGATAAGAATATGAGAAACCAAAATATTCCGAAGAATCAACAAGGTTCCTGAGAAAGATATTTATTTTAAACAGTCTGATTTCATGAGCCAGACTCAGATACAGCTGAATGATAATTAAAATATTTTTATTCACATTGTCATAGCTACAGCAAGAAATAAATGAATCCGTACCATTTTAGATTCCAAGACATCTGACTGTGGGACCTTTTGAGTAATTTAGTTTAACACACAGGGAAGGAGATTATTCCTCTTATTTCAGAAGATATTGGCTAGCTGACACAACACTCTACTCATTCCAAGACTTTGTTTTACCGACTATAAATTCCTGTATAACCTATATCAGCCAGAAAACAGAGCTCTAGATCTGCTACCTCAAAGTGATTGACAGTGGCTGCATTCACATCAGAGTCAATGGCTGAGTTTCGACAACAGTATAAATAGCTTATTTGATTTGTTGACTCACTGATGTTATCCCTTGGAAGGTTTCAGAAATTCTTGAAGGAAGGAATTATACAAGTGTCTAGAAATTTTCAATAGCTGACCTGATATTTTAAATCTCCAATGTCAATTCTTTCTTTCTCTCCCTCTCTCTGCTTCATATGAGACATTATAAGCAATTGGCATTTTGAAAATAATTGGAAAAGAAAATATTCACTATGGTAGGGTTTTTTCAGTTTTTTTTTTTTTAATGTTGCTGGTTTGTGTATGCAAAACACTTGATTGCAAATACCCTTGTTTATAAAGAGAAAAAAAAATCCACGGATTTGATATTTTAGAAGAAAATAAATTTAAGACTCTCTCAATGGAATATTGCAGTCATTAAAATGATGATTATGAAAACGTTAAGATAGAAAATAACAGTGTGAAAAAGCAATAATTAAAATTGTACAGATTGTGGAAATCATTATGTGCATAGACATTACATGCAAAATAACAGAAAATGAACACAATAGAAATGTACCAAAATATCTTGGTGTGTAATGTTTGAAATATTTTTCCAATTGTCAAAATTTTGTACATTTGTTGTTTAAAGAATAGAGGAGTTGGGTAAAGAATGAAATAACTAAACTGAAGAGATTGAACACTTGTGAAGTTATAGTTAAAAAAAGTAACATTTTTATAGCATCAAAGGCTAGGAGTTGTGTGTAGTATGCTTTAACTGGGAAAAGATGAAGGGTATAGATGGGGTATAGAAGTTTAAATTTATAAGTCATCAGTCAGTGTACATGTTTACTTTTAGAACACTTGCTCTTATGCTTCAAAGTTTCCCCATAATTTTATGCTTTATATTTTATTTGCAATGGTGTTCCTAGTTTTAAATGAAGAACTAAAAATGTGTTGGCTCTTGGAAAAATATCTGATATCCTTAAAGAAATATATTGACAAATTAATATAACCACTTTCAATTCATGTCTATTAGAACTATTTTAAGGCAATATGGGTTTCTAATAGATTATTTGAACAGTTTAACTTCAGTTCTTTGGTAATTAACATAGAATTTTTTTTTATCCCAAGGCATCTTGAAATAAGAATGCACTGTTTATTTTATAGGTAAACTGGGACACTTAGAAAATATACAAATCATCTTTGCAATTCCAGGGATGTGAAATTTACATATAAATAAAAAAAATTAAAAAAAGAAAATATACAAATCAAATTCAACCTGCATTTGACCAGAAGTGAAAAATAAAAGTCAATTCAAGACAGAGAAGTTTTGAGTTTTATATTGCTTGCCTCCTCTTGCCCTCAATAAACAACTTCTTCTTATAGTTCCCAAAAACAAACAAAATATTATTTTGTAGTGACTGTCCAGTTTTATTAATACCGCTTGCTGAAAAATTTTCTTTGTTCCATTGCCACTTCCTGGCTTCTTTACTATAAATTAGTTGTCCAAATATGTGGTTTTATTTCTGGATTTTTAATTTTATCCCATTGATGTGTGTCTGTTTTTATGGCAACATTGTGCCTTTTAGTTACTATTACTTGGTAATAGTATTATTAGTATTACTAATACTATTATTTTTTATTTACTATTACTATTTAGCATTACCATTGTTTAAAGTCAGAGAAAGTGATACCTACATCTTTCTTTTCTTCTTCCTCAGTATTAATTTTGTTTTTAGGATCTTTTGTAGTTCCAAATAATCTTCATTATTTTTTAATTCTATTTTTGTGAATAACTTCATTGGGATTTTGATAGAGATTACACTAATGTGTGTTTTTACTTGAAGTAATACAGCCATTTAAAATGATGTCAATTCAGGGCCGGGCACGGTGGCTCGAGCTTGTAAGCTTCAGCCTATGAAGCGGCCGGGGCTAGGGATCGCAGTTCGAGTCCCGCCTGGGGCCCGTAGCGAGACCTAGTCCCAAAAAAATAGCTGGGCGTGGTAGCGCGCGCCTGTCATCCCAGCTACCTGGGAACCTGAGGCTGGGGATTGCTTGAGTCTGTGGTACCCCGGGCAACGAGAGCCTGCGGTTCCGCAGGCAAAAATAGCGAGACCTAGTCTCAAAAAAAACAAAACAAAAAAACAACCCCCCCCAAAAAAAAAAATAAAATGATGTCAATTCTTCAAATGCATGGGTATAGACTATCTTTTAATCTCTTTTTGTGTTCTATTTCTTTCAGACTTCTTATGGTATTGTAATCTCAGTTTTGATCTACCCTAGGATTGATTATGTACTATATATCTTATGACTTTAGTGTGGAAATACCCTTTAGAAAATAGTAAAGAAAAAAATGGAAATTTTAAATAACCTGTTAAAATAGTCTATTAAATGAGAAATTTCGAAAGTGTGTAATTCGACACTCAAAGTAGAAATGTCATAGTCTTCTAACAAGCATTTGTCAGGCATTCAGCTTTGGAAATGTAACTGATGATAAATAATGAACAACTGGATCAGTACAGATCAGTACAGATTTCAAAAAAACCTGTTCGAGGTGCTTGTTCTGACCCAAGGTTAGAGGAATCAGTTCATTTTTCTCTAAAATAATGATAATACTTTTTTTCAATCAAAATATAATTGTCAAAATATAATGTACAGATGGACCACACTCACACAATGTTCCTATTTTATATTTAATATTTTTAAGAAGTTGGATTGCTAGTCTCCAGTCCACTCTATTATAATAGAGGACTGTATTTTCATTACTATTAAAGATGGTTAAATACGTAGTGACATATAAGAAAAGAAGTTATGTTCAGTTGTGCTTAATACTTGTTCCATTTATCAATGTATAAGAAATTCAAGAATCAATAGCGAAGGGGTGTACTTGTACAATTATCTGTTTACTCGCAGGCAGGCAGGATCACAAACTTAGGTATATTTAGTATTTTTTTTATAATTTAAAATTGCTTTTTAAGACTTTCATGAGTCAAGCAGCTATTATACATGTATTAAGTGAAATTTATAAGGAAGAAAGTAGCTTTCAGAATTGTTAAGCCATGTTTTATTTAAAAGTGTCTTAGTATATATTTACCTTTTAAATGGGCCATTGTGAATCACAGAGATGAAAAAAACACAGCTCTATAAAAAGCATTAAGGGGGATCAATTCTCTGCCAGAACATCTTGGATGCTGGGTAGTTCACTATGTCAATAAAAACATAACCACATCACAAAGAATTTGCTTTTGTTATAGCAGTGCACAAATCTATGTGAAAGACTTACATGGAGACAGAAAACAGGCCAGCTGTGTTTCTGTGTTGCCAATCTCTGAGGTCCATCAACCATTTTTGCTTTAATTACTACAAAACACCAGGTAGTGCTGTATTTAAGCTTAATTTCTAGGAATGTGCTTTCCTCTGTTTTTTTTTTCTTTTTTCTTTCTTTTTTTTTTCTTTTTTTTTTGATTCTGAAATGTCTATCACAGCATGTAGACACAGATTTGGGAGAATAAGGACTATAGTACCTAATCTTTAAATCTTCATTTCATTTTAATCTCCACCCTTTTGTTGGTTGTTAACAGATTTAGGTCCCATGGCAATAACTGATTTATGGCATTTGAAGAGAGGAATAAGAGAAAATGTCAGTTGATTTTGCCCTAATCTGAGCTGAGAGAAACTAGTCGTTTTTGGAAATATACGTTGGAATAACCTGAGAAATAAAATTAGTAACATGAAGAAACTGTCCTGAGTTTGTAGCACTATGTAAATTGTGTGCTGTCAGACTCAGATATCATTGAATAGATGGATACTGACTGATAGAAAGTGCAGGGGAAAACTATTAAAGGATCAGACAGCAGTCAAGAGACTTGGGTTCAAATCAGTTCATGTAAAATATGTCTGGTTAAATAATTATAATTCAGAACCTCAATTTGTTTCCTAAAATGAGGGTGCCATGGCTATTCAGTTCATCCCAGATTTGTTGAGAGTATTACTTAAAAGATATTTAAAGATGATTTATTATTCTGGTATTCAAGTAAAATAAGTCAGGGGAAAGAAAAATAATGGATTTTTAAAAATATGTGGCATATGGAAGCATATAAAGAAAACAAAACAAGAGTTAGACAAAAACATATCCTCTAAATCTGACTGCAAAACTGCTGCTACCAGAGGAGGGGGGGGTGAAGAGGACAGGGGGAGGGAGCACAAAGAACTATGTGAAGGACTACAGTTTTCTTGGTGGTGAGTGAGGTGTTGTAGCACACCTGCATGTATAGTGTTTTGTCTACTATTAAATTAATTAATACCTTAATTAAAAAGTATAAAACAGAATCAAATATCTCGTGCAATTATAAAACAAGATAAAATAACTCACAAATAATGTGAGATGCAAAAAATATGACAAATTGAAATTTCTGATAGTTCTGGTGAAAATTCATCCTCAAAATTTGACCATTAAACTGAAAGGTTTTCCCAACCTCTCTTTCGCTTTCCTCCCTCTTCTACCTTCCTATTTCCCTCTGTCCCTATTTTCCTTCCTTTCTTTCATGGAAGATAATACGAAGATTTTGGCTCAACAGATTTGGATGAAGGTGGGAAAAGAAGGTTAGGAGTACATGGAGTAGGGGATTTGCATATTAGCCATGTATGTTTCATACCAGTACATTAGCTAGGTAGTTGGAAGCATAATCTCATTTAATCTTCAAAGCAACCTGTATGATAGACACTATTATAATTCTGTTTTCCTGGTGAGAAGCTTAGGCTAATGAGCATAGATATAAGTCAACCACATTTACAGTTAAATGTGTGAACAATGCATGACTCGAATTCTCATATATGTGATTCTAGAAGCAAAGTCTTTGACAACTGTGAAGCTGATGACCCTACTTAGACATCCAGAGAACATTTTTCTTCATACTTATTTGAATGTGATAAGTGAACAACTTAAGACACAAGTTGGTAACAGAATATTCCCATTTTTAAAATAGTGTAATACTGCCTGGAGAAGGGTGAAACAATTTAGTATCAGTATGTAGTCACTAATTTCTGTCTTTAGTATACTTTAAAAGCAATTTGTGTATAAAATTAAATATAATTAATATCATCAAAGTAATACATGCTGTTATTTCAGATCTCTCTAATTACACTTAGATGCTGATAAATTTTACTTATTTTTATTTTCTTCAAATGAGCATGTGAGTGAAACCCAGGGTACCCCATATAGGTTGATCGAGGTGATACCGAAAGGATCTTCCCATGATTATTATATCAAAGACATCGATCTTAATACATATATTCCATTTTATTTTGTTATTTAGGCTATGAGATGCTTAGTAAGAGGGATACTCTGAATTTTCCATAGTAGTAATTTGAAGTCAATATTCATTATAGGCCAAGTACTGATATACAGGGCAAAATAGAACAAATGTACACATTTAAGAAGACCTATTAATGCAAAACCATTCAAATAATTTTACTATTTTATTTAAGCAAAAATTCTACTTGTTTTCATGGTATCAATATACACTATGTATGCATATGCTTATGTATATGTATACATACACGTACATCACTATTAAATATCTCAAAAGATTTGGAACAAATGATAAAAAGTATATGTAAAAGGTATGATTTTTAAGATATTAAATATATAAATGTAGTACTTGTAGTGCAAATGTTGACATAAATGTTTATAATCATGAAAAGCTATTTTTCTTTTTTGTTGCAGTCATCTAACTAGGAGACTGAATACTAACAATTTTATGCTTATACATCTAAAGTTTCAAATATGGCTACTCTGTGAGATACTAAAGATTTTATACATTTGATTATTTTTATATAGAATCATATTATACCATATTTCTAATATTAATTAGATTTATAAGCATTCTTCTCTTTTCATTCAAATGAATAGTTCATACTTTTTTGCTCACATTATTCCCATGAAATATTATGATCACATCAAAATTGGTTCACTTATGCTGTGTTGATAGATACTTCAGTAACTTGTAATCTGCAATGAATTTCCTCAAATGCAGCTCTTTTTATAATTTTGGAGATCATTGGATTTATTCATCTTCCAAAAATATTGATAAGTATGACAAATTAACCTTGAAGATCTTTGTGCAATCTACATCCAATAGAACTGTTTGAAAATAACATATTCCCCACATTCTTGTTAATACTGAAGATAAATCATTTTGTACTTTGTCAATGTTATAAGCTACAAATCTTATCTCAGTGTTTCAGTTTGAATACCCTATTCATTGTAGACTTAGCAAGCCTATATTCTTTCTTCACAGTCACTTAAATTCTTCCCTTGGGAGCTCCCTTTCTATAATTTTAATCTACTTATCTTTCTGCTTATTTACATCTTCATAATTTATTTGTATGATATCTTTTAAAATGGGAAATATTGACCCATTTTGACTCTCACATTTTCTTCATCTTTCTGTCTTTTTCACTTATCTCTACGTGAAGATTTTGAATAGAGCAGAGTTACAGGTTTTTCTATTCATTCACTAGAATTTTTTACTGCTTTTGTTATACAAATAAGTAAACCCTTCTAAATTTTATATTAAAAGCCCACTTTCATATTTTCCTTCAAATATTTTTACATTTTTATATATTTATTTTTTATATTCTGATGATAGTAATTACATTTTTCTAAATAATTTTTTCATTTAAGTTTTGTCCTAATATGCTATAATATGATTTTTTTCTAATACTAAATGATTCTTTATATATTTTCCTAATATTAAATGATTATATATAGAGAGAAAGCAGATTATCAGAGAAACAAGAACTATACCCAGCTGTGGCAATCAGGCAATGGGAATTGTACCCAGTCATTGCTCCAACTTTGAAGGTTTGCAGTCAGGGAATGAGGACACCAGGGCTGGCAAGAAGCATATTTATTAATACTAGTTCTGACTCAGTGGATTCATATCCAAAGACTGAATACTCCTAAGAGGGAGTTAAGGCTTTATATACACTTTACATGTACTGGTATTCCAGGTGGGCTATCATTGGTTGTAATATAAGGCCTGAGGTAGCAAAGATAGAATGAGGAAGATTCAAGGAGAAACAAGGCTATATACAGTAAACTGAGTCAATAACTGATGGGTTGTTTTTATAGATGGTATTTTTTCCAGACCTCTGAGCTGTATTTCTTAGGTTGCTGTGTTTCAGCATATTTTGTCATGTTTCACATGACCATCATATTTCAATAGTATATACATATACTTTATATATACACATACATGCATATTTATTCCACTGATACATATTTTTCCTGTACATTTTTCCATGCTTTATACTGTTAAAGCTGGTAAAATATTACTTACCATTTTCTTTTACCATCCCAAAATATTTTTTTTTAATTTCACTGAAATTCTTTTAAATTCATTAGTACATCATATTACTGAACATTGTGACTTTTTATTAACTATAAGATAATCTAATGATTACATGAACAAAGCAACTTCTTTGTTTTGCTTATCTTTAATCTATTTTGATTTTTAAATGATACTTATTCATTGCTAAACATTATTGGACTTATGAACTAAAGAATATTTTTATATCATCTCAATATATTTTGTTTTAAATTGTAGAAAAATCTGATTCCAATGTTTATAGGAGAGACTGCAAGTAGATGGTTTAATTGGGGCTAACCACATTTCTCAGTACTTACCTTAACTCTACCTCTTCCATATTTGTGTTGAATTTATTATAGATTTACTATCAGGAGTTCAATAGTTATATAAACACAGACCTCCCATCCAAATACCAAATTTGGTATACAACCAAATAGCAAAATTGGTATAGAACCAAATACCAAAGCATAGTGATTGCAACATCACAGCATAATACTGATGGGCTTGGAGCCAATTAAATTATAGTTAAGACATATGGATGATTCATTTTGGAATGGAGGAAGTGATGACAAAATGGTAAGAAATGAAATGGACTGAAGAAAAAACCAATTTAATCTACTGTAGTTTATCTGTGAAGTACATTTTGTTAAATGCTAGGCTATGAATTCTTTCATTGCTTTATCCTGTATTTATAATATAATTTTAAAACATTTTCTTTGTTCAATTTTGGATGACTGTATTGCTCTAGGAATGTGTCCATCTCTTCCAGGTTACTGTATTTGTTCACGTATAGATGTTCGTAATAGTCTCTAATTATCTTTTGGATTTCTGTTGGGTCTGCTGTAATATCTCCCTTTTCATTTATGATCTTGTTTATTTGAGTTTTCTCTCTTACTTTGCAATACTTGCAAGGAGTTTATCAATTTTATTTATTTTCCAAAGAACCAGCTTTTGGTTTGGTTTATCTTCTCAATGGTCTTTTTGGTTTCTATTTCATTAATCTCTGCTCTTATATTTGTTATTTCTTGTCTTCTTCTGGGTTTTATATCTTTTGGTTGCTCTTTTTCTAAGTCATCAGGTTAGGAGATTAGAGTATTTCTTTGGGCTGTTTCAATTCTTTTTATTTGGGACTGTATTGCTATGAAATTTCCTCTTACTACTGCTTTTGTTGCATCTCATATTTTGGAACATTGTGTCGTCATTGTTGCTTACCTCCATGTAGGTTTTAATTTCTTCTTTGATTTCCTCTTTTACCCAGTGATATTCCAGAAACCTGTTGTTCAATCTCCATATAGTGTTTACTCTCCTTATTTTCTTTTCATTGTTGATTTCGAATTTGATGCCTTTATGATCAGAAAAAAGTTTGGTATTATTTTATTCTTTGTGTATTTGTTCTGGTTTGTCTTATGGCCTAATATATGATCAATTTTAGAGAATGAACCGTGTGCATTTTATATATCTATTATGTCCGTTTGGTCTAGCTTTTCCTTTAAAGCTTTTGTTTCTTTGTGTAGTTGCTGTTTTGTCAACACACAAAAATCAACAATATTCATATATGCAAAGAATCAATCAGAAGAAGAAGAAATTTAAAAAGACACCCCATTTACCATTGCACCAAGAAAATAAAATACTTGGGAGTAAACCTAACAAAAGACGTAAAAGACCAATACAAAGAAAACTATAAAACATTCTTAAAAGAAATAGATGATGTTAAAATATGGAAAGACATTCCCTGTTCTAGGATTGGAAAAATCAACATTATCAAAATGGCCATACTACCAAAGGCAATCTACAGATTCAATGCAATTCCAATAAATATCCCAATGACATATTTTAAAGAGATAGAACAAAATTTACCGAAATTCATATGGAATAACAAAAGACCCGAATAGTCAAAACCCTTTTGAAAAACAGAAGAGAGAATGGAGGTATTACTATTCCAGACTTCAAACTATACTACAAAGCCATAATATTTAAAACAGCATCAATGGATCAAAACAAACAGACCAATGGATTACGATCGAATACCCATAAATAAAACCACACATATATGGTCAACTAATCTTTGACAAAGGGGCAAAAAATATACCCTGGAACAAGGATAACCTCTTCAGTAAATGGTGCTGGGAAAACTGGATCAAAACCTGTAAAAAAATGGACCAGGAAAACACACTCACACCTTGTACAAAAATTAACTCAAAGTGGTAAACTGGAAGTGAGACAATAAACAAAACAAAAGAGACAATAAACAAAACAAAAAGAAATCCAACTGACTAGTAGAAAATTTTTGCCCTCCAGACAAGTGACAAGGGTCTGATAACAATGATCCACAAAGAGCTCCTACAGCTCAACAAAAACAAAGCACAAAACCCACTCAAAAAATGGGGACAAGATCTAAAAAGACACTTCACTAAAGAGGAGATACGCATGACTAATAGGCATATAAAAAAATGTTCCACATCACTAATAATCAGGGAAATGCAAATTAAGACCACACTGAGATACCATCTTACACTAGTAAGAATGGCCCATATAAATAAAACAGACAACAACAAATGTTGACGTGGATGTGGAGAAAAAGGCACTCTCTTACACTCCTGGTGGGAGTGCAAACTGGTCCAGCCACTATGGAAGACTGTGTGGAGGACCCTCAAACAATTGAAAGTGGACTTACCATTTGACCCAGCAATCCAACTTCTAGGAATCTACCCAGAGGGCATGAAAACATTAATTCTAAAGGACACCTGTATGCACATGTTCATTACAGCTCTGTTTACAATTGCCAAGATTTGGAAACAAACCAAATGCCCCCAAAGAGATGATTGGCTTTAAAAATGTGGTATATATATGCATCAATCAAGGAGGATAAACACATGTTATTCGCAGCTACATGGATTGAACTAGAAAGACTCATATTAGCAGAAATAAGTCAAAAAGAAAAAAGATATACAGGATGGTCTCACTTATATGATGGATTTAGAGTGAAACAAACAAACGAAGAAGAAAATAAAAACAATGTAGAACAATGGAGCAAGAGAGGAGGAGAAGGAAAGGTGGGGGTAAAGAGCACACAAGATCAGGATGGTTAACAGGTGTTAGTAAAGTGGGAAAGCCGCAGGGTGCACAATAATGCAATAATGTAATATAAATATAAATACTTATAAGTACATATATGCAAATTAAATAAATTAAATTAAATTAAAAAAAGAACAACCATTACAGAGATAGTTGACATTCTCTGTGGATAGCTTTTCTATCCTAGTCCCCATTATACATTTCCAGAAATAATAATTAGTACACTGGATCTGATGTTTGCCATGCCAGTGGTATTTGAAACTTTTAAATCCTACATCAGTAAATAATATATTATTTAGCATGGTTATAATTTTGTAATTATAGTATTGTAACATATATACCTATCTACTTGTTTTCTTCCCACAATTTTTAAAATTTTTCTTCAAGGTAACTTGTTTTCTTCCCACAATTTGTTAAAAAGTATAAAAGAAAAAAAATAAACTTTCCTATGCACTGTCAAAGTATCTATAAGTACTTATTCATATTTATTGAATTATAAAATAAAATTATTACAATGAAAATTATTATTAAAACTTGGTTGAATCAAGATAGTATTTGTAATAATTAAATAAGTACACCTCAAGTCAGGACCCCAATATTGGCAGTATTAAAATTTAGGCACTGAAGCTATTAGCTGTGCCTGAAAAACACAGAGGTAAAAGAGCCTTAAACAGAAAGGCTACTTTTACTTTGCTGCAAATCTCAGGTGGAAAGAAAAATATATTACCCAGAGGGTGCGTAGAGGGAAATTGGAGTCTTTGGCTTTCAGGAGAAGAAGGAAAAAAAAGAGAGAGAGAGAGATTAAAAGGAAAGGAGCAGAGCCTAGAGAGAGACTTTTGGGGAGAGGAGAGATGAAAATGACCATCCTGCAGCCTGAGAGACCAGGCTGGGAGAAGGCCCCTGAACATGTGAGCTAGTGTTGGCAACGAGCCATGGTGGGTGGCAGGAGAGTAGCCAGTGTGGAGAGTGGGGCACCACAGGAAGGTTGTATAGTGAGTTGGTACCTGGAGATGGCCAGGGATTTGTGCATCAGCAATTGTTAAAGAAGTTTGAAGAGCCTTGGAGAAGCAGAGCAGCTTGAAACACTGGAGAAGTAAACAGAAGATGCTAGACAAAGACTGAACTTTGCAGAGTGCCTGCCTCTCAGGTTTGGAGAGGCAAAGGGGCATCATCGGACGTGTTTGGAACCTTTGGGACTGGAAATGGTGACTGGCGTAAAATAACGGGCCACTTGTGGATTTAAGGACTTTTTGTTTCCCTTGTTAAATCCCTTGTAAATAAAACCCTGTTGTTAAATTGCATTTTGATTTGCAAATACTACGCGTGGGTGGTACGGACCTGAGGGAACCTGCGTGGCAGAATCGGTATTTTGAAAGTGCTGCTTTTTAAAATGTGACTTTTGGTGGCTTCTGCTCCTGTTTTGATGGAATTTCAGATCTAATACTAGAACAACAGTTTTGGAGAATTTTCTCCTAATTCTAGATTCATTATACACCTCAATCATCACTAACAAGATTGTTTAGGTAGTTAATAAGTTTTCTATGCAATTTAAACAAAATGTAATTTAATAGACTATGAGTATTTCTTTGTTATTTAATAGAGACAGAAAAAAATTTTAGGCCATTTTTATGTTAAAGATTATACATGACTTATCAGTTAAGGACATCACATATAGTAAGAAGATAATCCAGTAAGTCTTTTTAGAGATGGTAACATTTATATTCAACTTTAATAATGAGGAGTTGTCCACATAGTGATCACAAAGACCAGAAATCTGTAGAAGATAGAGTTGATATAAAAATAATTATATAAAATAAAATCTAGAGAAAGTTTATCCAATGAGGTCACCTTTGAGTCCAGGCTTCTGAAAATTTTTTAAATAAACATCACATTTATTTCCCCACAATTCTAGACAATTCACTTCATCTTTAGACTCTGAATTTTTGTATCTTCAACTTTAAATTAACTGGTATGCTAACATTTTAATTCAATAGCTTTTTTTTTAATGAGGTGAGACTTTTTAATGCATCTGGATTGTGTCTAGGTAAAGTATTATTTTTTAAATATTGAAATGGGTAGGTTTATAGCTAAAAGTAGAGGAAAGGAAAGAATAAAGGACGCTATGTAGACACAGGCATGCAGAAAGAGTTGCCAAATCTTCATTATTTAGAGTTGAAGAACTTTCTAAAATAGAGAACCATGAGGTTATAAATTTCAAGTGACTATAATTCCCTCCTTTCCTCATTTGGCAACTTATATACACTCCAAGCAAATTTCAGCAAAAATGGTCTCATTTAGTTATTTCAAGCAAATGTAATTTCTTCAGGGCACTAATATTCTATCCAAATTAATGCTGACTTCTTCATCGTGTTCTTCTTAACAATAATAATTGGAGAGAAGGGGACAGAGGGAGAGAGAGAATAAATATTTGGTGTATTGGGTGAACTCTCTCTTAACAGGCATTTTTTCTGTCTTGCCTGGTTCTTCACAGTAAGCAAGTAAATTTCTGCCTTGAAGTCATTTTGTGAAGGGTTTACATCTTGACATCTGCTGAGTCATAACATCAAAATAGTTTTCCCACACTGACTGCAAGATAAATCAGGTAGACTCTTTGTTGGTAGTATTGATTTTGCATTAATCACTCAATTCCCTGTGTAACTTCCTAAAGAGTATGGGTCTGTTATTCCAGAAGGATGAGGTAGAGATGTGCTTATATAAATATAGATGTAACACAGGAGAATTTAATTATTTTTTTAAAAATTGCAACTTAAGTATATAACTTTTTGTAGTTATTAGTTGCTTGGCTTGCTTGATTTGGCTTTGATTGATACCCAATTTTTAATATGCTAAATTGCTATTGTTTGAATTATAATGCATAATACATTACAGAACACTGGCAATTCTCTGTTGATACTCTAAGACAATTATGTAAATGGCGATGTTAAGATTCTCTCTCAGCTGTTGTGATCCTAAAACAATATTGTTTATCCACTGTATCTACCATTACAGAGGAGGATAATGCAAAAAATTTTGTTATAAATTAAACTTTTATTAAAGTAACAAGTGGCAAAACAATATAAAAGTTTGCTTTCAACAAATAAATTGATGCTTACTATAAAGAAAACTTCTTTTTTCATGATTGACACAGTTAATGTTACAGATTTCAAAATTCTTCCTTTGTGCAAAGTAGAACACTAATTAGTCTCACCCTATTTTTCAGCTCTACTTTTTATTATGATAACCAAAGTAATGCACACCAATTTGGAACATTATCTGAGAATAGATTAAGTGCAAGGAGTGAAATGCTTAGCTTCTAATTAGGAAATAAGAAGGAAGAGATCATTTCTTTCCTCTTAATAATCAAAACAACCCAAAGTATAAAAATATTAGAAAAACCATAGATATATTTCTGAATCTATGAGAGTCCTACATGCAAATATATTGCACATATACACACACTGGAAAATGATAAGAAAAGAACTGGACACACAGTTAACTGTGAGAATGAGGATTTTGCCTTTAATTGGAGTAGGAAGAAACAAGATGATTTTTAACATGCTTTAAAGAGCTACATCTTGGTTTCCATGAACAATAACAATTCCAACAAACACTATACATACAACAAGCCTATATTTATTAACCACCATTTCCTTTTATCGACAGCATTTTCTTGGCAGTATGACAAAGTCTAGGGTGCAGAACAGGAGAATAAAGAGAGATATATGCATTTGGGCTTCCACCAAACACAAAAGAACCGCAGTTTAAAGATGGAGATAGATGAGGTCACCTGAAGAAGTGTATCAAGTCAATAAAAATTTACCTAGGAAGGGGTAAATATTCACATTTTTTTTCTTTTATAAAAAATATTCACATATGATAAAAAAATTGACAAAACTCACAAAAAGTAAAATCAGAGAGAGAAGGCTAAGTGGTAATCCCACAGTTAAGAAGCAAATAGTATAAATAGATGAAGAGGAGGTTCAATCAAATATTAAAACTTTCATTCAGGGAATTATTTGAAAATGTGTGAAATATGTTTATAAGAGAATTATAGTAGACACAAGGAAATTTAAATAAACAATGCCATGCAAAAGAACTATAAATTAAAATAATAGTTAAAATGGAAAATTCATGATATTGGCTTAATGGCAAATTAAATTCATCAGAGGAAAATTGAGAATATCAGCAAGCAAATCAAAAGTATAAAACCAAAAACATATGTAAAAGTACATAAGGAGCTATTGTGAAGGACTATGGGTGTTTTAGTGAAGAGTACAATGTGGTAAGATAGCTGTGAAAAAGGTGGGATTCTATTTCTGAATCAGACATAGTGTTGAAACTAAGTTCTACATATTATAATGTAGAAACTGAATGGAGAGTTTAAGATATATTTGAAATGAAATGGTCTAATATATATTAAATGGGATCCCTGGTAGGAAGTTGGAAGTGGATGAGACATTTTATTTCTAGAGATAATGGACCAGCACTATGTATATGTCCCTAGTCACTATATTGATCAAAACACATACACACACAGCAAGAGAGAATGAGCTCTTTTAATTAACTTTTCTATTTATAGAAAGACTACAGAAAGATGAAATTAATTTATAATGATCAGAGAGAGGACATGATTGTATTGATAGGGGCAGGGATGAGAGGAAAGATGCACAGATGAATTGCCATCCTCTGTATTTTTGGAACTGAACACTGAGAATCTGTGGGCCACACTTAGTGAATAAACAAACATCTATATACACAAAAATATAGATGATTGCTTAGCATAACCACCTAGGAACATTATGGCTACCTACCCCAGTTTTTTTGTTTGTTTGTTTGTTTCTGTCACATTAATGTGAGAACATCCATTATCAATAATGATAAGAATTAATTGTTGTTCAGTATGTTATTCATACTGGCATATTTTCATTCCTATACCCAAGGAGATCAATTAAAAAGATGAAAATCTGCAACATGTCTAGGATTAAAATAGCATGTCATATTTATATTCTTCAATAAAGGATTAGGATATATGCTGTCTAGGTTAAAATGTTGCCAAAATGAGCTTACAGAAAATAATAAGGGTGAAAAAAAGAATAAGGGATTTCTTTCAGAACCCAAGGAAAAAGAGTATAATGAAGACTCATGGGGGACTCAACTCAGAAACTAGATGTTTTTATCCATGTACCCTTTATCATACTTGGGTCAGACTTTTCCTTCTGAGAATTTTCTCAGTGGTCCGTCCATCTTCTAAGTATTTCTTTGTTATGCTAACTGTTTTTTATTAGAGTTCACATAATCTCCAGTTTAATATTTTGGTTAATTTACTTATTTGATGTCCATTTTATAACATCTTCTTTTTATCCACAAACTTCACTTTATAATGTCTTATTTTCTATCCACTTTATTTCTATCCAAAACATCTTAAACCAGTATTGGTGTCATCAGGAAAAAATGGTTCAGCATAAAAATCAAATGGAATATAGCTGCAAGATACAGTGTAGAAGAGTCTAATCAAATGTATTATCCATCCCCAGAACCGTTTTGTAAATATTTGCCCAGAGAATTTCCAGAATGGCTAATGACAGGCAACTACTATGATCCTTTTTGTTGATGGGGATATTTATTGTTGGTTTCTAATTCTTCCCTGTTCCACTTCTTATTGTGCATTGGAAGATGGAGAAGTAATTTGTTTCTTTAGTTCATAGTTTTCCATATCAAGAAGGTCTATCTTGTAAGATAGTATAGACTCTTGAACTTAGACATAGTAAAATTAGACTCTGGGGGTCTTAAGAAGGAAAGAATGTATTTTGCATAAGAAAACACATCAAAAATATGTTCTAGATAGAAGGTCATGGTAACTGATTGTTATTCCAGTCTTCACTAACTGGACCCTTGTTGCCTCCTTTACACTGTAATTCTCTAACCACACTATGACTGTTGGGTGGCCTTTTATTAGTTCTGAGGAACAGAGCATGGCAGAAGTGACCATGTTCAAGTTCTGAGTGAGCCCTCAAAGGATTTGTTGTGCTTTTAGACTTGCTCACAGTTACACTCTAAAATTCACAAGTGAACAGGGTAGGGTGTTGAAAAGATTTAAGAGACATGTGGGAAAAAAGACAGTGGAAAGACAAACAGGGCATCTCATGGATAATAAGCCATCCCCCAGAAAAACTGCTGCCCACATGGTTCTCAAATAGTTGAAGTTCCTAAGAGCCAAAGTTAAGTCAAGAAGCACCCAACTACTGTTCCTAAAGAAGCAAAGCATCCAATACATAAATGATTACACTATTATTTGGAGACATTAACTTTTTGAGTAGATGGTTATTTAGTAATCATCAATAAATATATTCCCAAATCCCACCTATTATACTTTCTTTCCTTTTCCCGATGTCATAGACCACTGACATAGCTATTTCATATTTATAATTTGTTACGAGAGACATTATATTCATTGACTTACTCTGATCCTCAATTAATTCGTTTAGAAGTACGTCTTCTGAAGTATAATATATGCTGGAGGCAGGGAATCAGGTGTCAAATAGTACATTGCTGCTTCCAAAAACAATAGGAAGGTTATTTTACAAAGAAGAATAGATAATTAAGTAAGGGGGGGGGGAAAGTATTGCCATTTTTTTCTATGACATTTTCTTACTAAAAGAAAAGTCAGTAAATTAAATATTATTCAATAGTTACTATTTTTTAGAAATAATACAATTGCTGAAACTGAGGAAGGTACATGGAATAACAGTTAAATTACACATATTTGGTTTCTTAGAATTGTGTGGAGAGAAATTCAGCATTCTCAAATTCAAACCACAGTAGGCTTTGGAAGGGGTGTATCATTAATACTGAACTAAATCAAAATCAATAGGATATCTACCCTTTCTCACAGGCAATTAAAACAATTAATAGTTCTAATATTTGAATTTTTTGAAAAATAAGGTGAAAAAGTTAAGTACTCAATTTTAGAAATTACAAAACAAAACTCAACCCAATAGCAACGTGATATTATGACAAATAATGATTAAAGAAGTTAATAAGCAAAAAGATAAAACTGAAAAACCTGATCAGGGGGAAGAATATGATTTCCAGAGATAAAGTTATTGGATGTGCACACCCAAGTTTGTGGAAACATCATTTCCAAGAACTAAGATACAGAATCAGCCTAACTCTTCAATGAGGGAGAGATAACCAAAATGGTGTCTTCTCATACAATGAAACATTTGTTTTCCAAAGGAAGGAAATTCTGATATGTGATGGAATGGATGAAATTCTAGAGCATTATGCTCATTAAACAAAAAGAATCATAAGTAGGTGCATAGTTGTAAAGACTGAAAGCAGAATGGTAGCTGAGAATGAGGCTGCAGGTAGAGTATAATGAGCAGTTGCTCATGGTTGAATGGTTGCAGAGTTTCAGTTTTACTAGAGGAAAAGAGTTATAAGACTGATGGCAGTAACAGTTATGCCACATCATTAATATACTTAATACCTGAGCAGTACAGTTAGAAATGGTTAAGATTGTGAGGGGGAAAAGGCAAATACAAACCTCACTGATACAACTCATGTTATCAAGAGAAAAATAAATAAATATTATCTCTGCAGACATACAAAAGCATTATCAAAATCCACCAGTTTTCTAATGAACTTTTTGAGGAAAGTAGGTATAGAGGAGACTTTAATCCAATTTAAGGGTGTGTGCAAGAAACTTTCAGCTACCATCTTACTAATGGTGAAGCTTGGGTCTTTTGTCTAATGCTCAGTATTGTGGTAAAAAATCTAGTTATACAATACAATAAGAACTAAAAGCTACAGACTGTGAAAGGATGAAGTAAATTTGTTTTTTATTTTTAAATATATATATATATTTCACATCTTTGTATTCCCCAGAGTTCACCCACCACCTATCCTCCCTGACCACTCCCATCCATCCACCCACCCTCAGTTGTGAACTTTAGTTAGGTTGTTAGTTTGTTTTTACTTTTCCTGTTGGTCTTTTGTTCATCTTTCCTATATCCCATATATTATAATGAAATCATTTGACTTATGTCTTTTCCTTTCTGACTTGTTTCTTCTAGGTACATCCATGTTATCTCAAATTCATCAAATTTGTCATTGTTAATTGATGAGTAATATTTCATTGTGTATATATACCACATCTTTTTCATCCATTTGTCTGTTTTGGGACATTTGGGGATTTCCATGTTCTTGCAATTATAAATACTGCTGCAATAAACATCTGGGCACAGTTGTCCCTTTGTAGAAGTATTGAGGTCTCTTTCAGTAAATCCTTAGAAGAGTGATTGCTGGATCAGATGGTACTTCCATTTTCATTAGTTTGAGGGTCCTTCATATAGCTTTCCAAGAGGCTGAATCGGTTTACATTCCCACCAGCAGTGTAAGGGTAAGAGTGTTCTTTTCTCTCCACATCCGGACATATGCACTTGTTCCCTGTTTTTTTATTTGTTTCTTTGTTTTTTTAATGTGGGCCATTCTTACTGGTATAAGGTGGTATCTCATTGTGGTTTTAATTTGCATTTCCCTGACTGCTAATGATGGTGAGCATATTTTCATGTGCCTGTTGACCATTTGTATTTTCTCTTTGGAGAAGTGTCTTTTTAGTTCGCTCCATTTTTTTTTTACTGGGCTTTTTGTTTTGTTTTGCTAAGTTGTATGAGCTCCTTGTATATCTTTGTTATCAAATCCTTATCACTTTTGTAGAGGGCAAAATTTTTTTTCCCATTCGGTTGGGTTTCTTTTTGTTTTGCTTATTTATTGACTCTTTTGCTGTACAGATGTTTTTAGTTTGGTGTAGTTTTTAGACATAGACTACATGCTAGCCTGTTTAAAATATCTAAATTATTATACGAATCTGTAGCCATTCATATCATTATACCATGATAAAATGAAAATTCAATAAAAGTAAGTTATTCAGAAACAAATATTTATTAAACATAATCTGGGCATTGTTCAATGCTCTGCTGAGTAATGTGCCTATTGAAAAGCAATGGGAAAAAAAAATCTTGGTCTCTCAGAGCTTATGCTGTAACTGGAAGTAGGGTAGCATATAAAAGGCAACATAAATATGTAGTAGGTAGTGCCAAAAAAATGGGATAGTTACTATGGGGAGGATTGGGAAAAAGCGTTGTATGTTAGAGAATGGAAGTGTTTTTGCATTATAATGATCAGAGAGACTTTCCTGACAAAACTTGAAGGCAATGAGATATGCAAGTAACTGGTGAAATGTAATCACTGCCCATCTATCCAGTCCTTTTACTTTAAAAATGCTGGGAGAAGGTTGAGGAGAAGTTGAAATAATATGTATATAGACTATATTATCTTTCATTTTTGTTTTATATTCACTGCAGATTATGGAGACTCTGAATATTATGATTAAGGTAAAGGAAAGTGAAGCTCAGTTTTCACTATGTGAGGGATGTATGTTGTGAAAAATATAGTCAGTTTCCTCTGGATTCTCTTTAATCCTACCACTCTCAAAAAAAAAAAAAAAAAAAGATGTTTCCCAGAAGTAAGTAATTTATTTTTAAGACATGAAGAATACAAGGCAAACATATTACCACTTGTTTAAAATTATTGTGATGGAGAAGTTAGTTCATCATCTGTTAACCATCAAGCTGTGTTTACTCCACAGGTACTTCTGTCTCAAAAATATCACACTGTGCTCTTGAGCCTCTGTCCCTACATGGATGAGATCAGCAGTGCTCTTGTTAACTTTGAAGTGTTTGCACTGTGATGTTTTCAGGAAGCCCAGTGAGAATGGTAGAGGATTCTTGCTTCCCTGTGACTCTAGATGGACATCTGAAGCACCGAATTATTTATACAACTGTAGTGCAGGATAACAGCATACTTCAGGAAGAAGGGAGACATTTTAGGAAAGCAAAACAAAACCTGTGTGTATCATGTATAACATGATACAAATATTTTCTTTATCCCTACAACTCCCTAAACCTAAGATGCATTTGATTATAATTTGAATTCAACTACTTTTCATAGTTTATACGGTTCTGCAATCCAAGAAAAATATGACAGGAGGAACCAAATGGCTAACAGTGGCTTTTTTGGTGCATGAAAATAATAGTTATTTGCTTTTGTTTCACTACACGTTTCTAATTCATGAAACCTTTCACTGTAATAAAACTTTTGTAATGGAAAAACCTTTATTAACATCTTCTATGTTCATATAATAGTGTCATTTTGCTCAAAGAATGAATATATATTATCAAGGATAGCAATAAGAATCAGTACTTTAGTGCTTTCTATATCTGAGCACTTCAAATATTTGATTACTCCAATTTCTAGCAATTCTTTCTTCCAATATCTATAATTGATTCCCTGTCTTGTTCTCCATCTATGACCCCAATACTTTGCCCTTATTATTCAAATTGCCGATGATCAACAAGCAGCCTAAATACCACATGGAATATTGAAAGTTAATACAAAATAAGAATGTGAAGAATTCAAATTCATAATTAAGTATGTATTACTTGACCCAGATCATGATTCCTGTATTTTGCCAAAGATAACCTATAATTTAAAATAGAAACCCACAAGGATATCCTTATTCAGATTAGAACTGAGAAAAATAGAGTGATAATGACAATAATTTTTAAAAATACTACCCTTTATTGAAAGAGACGGAAATACAGACAAAGACAGAGAGAGCTACCTTTAATAACCCAAAGGCTGCAAATAGAATAACAGATCTTAATGTCAGAAAATGTTATGCCAATGGCTAATGATTTTTTTTTAAAACTCCCCTTAGCAAATTTATGGAATTTATTTTTGAAAATTTTAGTCTCGTCTATCTTTACTAAAGTGCATGCCAATAGACATTAAACTTTATTCTACTTATTCATTAGCTCTTTTTAGATTTCTATTGAGGCTCAAAGTGAAGGTGTTTACCACTATGCTTAGTATGCAAAGGTGTTGCTGGCAATCATAATCTTAAGTGAAAAAATCTCTCTCTATCTTTTAAAATGCACATTGACTTATTCAATAATGCCCTGTGTTTCTCTGCACCCCACAGGTTTTGGAACCAAGCTAGCCAGATATAATTGGGTTCCGGTCCATGATGTACTTAAAATTAATAGTGCCATTCAGATTAGTTAATAATTACACTGCTATTAAGGTCAATTTGGCACAGTCATATCATATGATGATGACATGAATAGGCTTGGCCATCAAGGAAAATTTTCTAGGGGAAGTCATATCGAAGCAGATTTGACTTGTCAGTTGGATAAAGATAGCAGCAACCCTAAACAAATATACAGCATGCAGGAAGGCATGCCTATGAATAGGGACAGGAAAGTAGTTATTCTGATGTGGTGAGGAAAAGGCATAGGAGAAGGGAGGAAAATTATAAAATTAGGACAAACTATACTGGATTCCTTAAACATTTAACAGCATAGGATAACTGTGGAATGAATAATTGTTTCATAAACAAATGCATCTTTGACTGAGAAGTAAACTTAATTGCTGTAATAGATAAGTGTAGACAGTGATTATTCCTATCTTTCCTTACTATAGGAATGGAGACTTCAAAGAAATCTAAAATGATCCAGTGGACAGAAAATATGATTTCATACCCTGAAGGGCTTTGTAATCTAGTTTGGAGGATGACACACAAATAAAAGTCACCCAGGACAGTGAGGAAACTAGATAAGATGTGGAAGTCATGGTTGTATTGACTATCAGCTCTAAACATGTTTAATAATAGCATGTCTTTAAAGACTTAAAAGGGAGGTAGAAATTCATATTTATGAACTTCTACAATCTTCCAGGTATCAAATACTATGAGACAATTATTCTACTTTTAAGAAGCATTAAAGATGCAGGTGATAGGAACTGCATGTAAATCACATAACTATTCTCTCCTTGCCTTTGTTTCATTTATATGTGTGGGCATGGCTTCATATGAAATTGGGTTTCACAAATGCAGGAAAGCATATCCATTGACCTGAGTAATGGATTGTACTTCAGGTAACAGAGAAGTAGTAATCCTTGTGCTAGGATTAGGTTAAGCAGCCCAACTTATCATAAATACTTTTATACAACTCAGCTTTTAGAGACCACAAATCTTGTATAAGTTGGAAACAAACTAATTAGATATAAAACTCTCATTTGAAGGAGCATAATACCTAAAAGAGACCCTAAACAAAACATTGGAAGTTGCTAGAAACTAATAAATCAAAGACTAGTGAGAGTTTATAAACCTCTTGGAAAAGTAACTGTATTATTGGTTGACAAGTATTTTTCTGAGTTTAATTGTGGGACACTTAAACAAAATTTGGAAAATATCTTCTCCCACCTCATACTTAAATTCTACTAAAGAGTGGGTGGCAGTGATTAAAGAACAAAGCCAGGGCTTTAATTTGTCTATAAGCTTAAATTGGTATTAAATAAGGTAAAGTCACCATAAAACTTTTAAAATTCAACTCGAAAAAGAAATCTAATAACAGAACAGTTTTCAACAAATCTTCTACCATCCTTTCCTAACTTCATGAAAGAAATATACTTTCTTATCCCTTGATAAGGTGAGTAGTAGGTAAATAGGGTATCAGTGAACATTAATGGGATTGATAAGTACTTATTAATACTTGGGGTGTTCATGGCAATGAAAGTTCACAGAGAAGTAAGTTTTAGGAATTTTGCAAGCTAGTTATCAAGCACAACCATTACCAAAATTCAGTAAAATATAAAACAAAGATAATGTCCCAAACCATTACTACCTATTTTATTTTCATCTATGTTCTTGAAGTTATTTACATCTATTGCATCTCTATGGGTTGAATCCTGCATCTCTCTTTCTAACTCTGAATTTCCCTGCACATTTTGCATTATCAAGATGAAAATAATCTTCGATCAAAAATCCAACCTTAGAAAAGAAGAAACCATCCTATTGAATAGGAGATTCACAAGTCATATATCACACAAATGTTTACTTAATATCCAAAATATATAAGAAACTTAAAAACTGCCACTGTTAAAATTAAATAGTGCATCTAAGTAAGCATTTCATCAAAGAAGAAATATGAAGACTAACAAACATGTGAAAAGAGGTTGCTTTTTAAGATATTTATTTATACATAAATTTCACATATTTGTAATCCCAGGGATTTACCCTGCTTCCCACCCTCCATATCTTTCCCTTCCTTTCCCCCCTGCCTGAGGTCGTGTGCTTCAGTTTGGTGGTTAGCTTGTTTTGTCTTTTTTCTCATGGCTTTTGTTTATTTTTTTCCCTATATCCCATATACTCGTGAAACCATTTGGTTTCTGCTTTTGTTTTTTTTTCTTTTTGACTTGTTTCTGTTAATATGATTTCTTCTAAGTCCATCCATGTTATCATAAAATCATCAAATTTGTCATTTTTAATTGATGGGTAATAATCCATTGTGTATATATATGACCTTTTTTTAATCCATTTATCTGTTTTAGGGCATTTAGGTGCTTCAAAGTCCTTGCAATTATAAATAGTGCTGCAGTAAACATTCGAGCACAGGTGTCCCTTTGTACCCACATTGAGGTTTCTTTTGGGTAGATTCCCAAGGGAGCAATTGCTGGGTCAAATGGCACTTCCATTTTCATTATTTTGAGGGTCCTCCACATAGCTTTCCATAGTGGATGGATCAGTTTACATTCCCACCAGAAATGTAAGAGTGTTCCTTTCTCTCCACATCCTTGCCAGCACTTGATGTTGCCTGTTCTTTGGATGTGGGCCATTCTTATTGGTGTAAAGTAATATCTCACTGTGGTTTTGATTTGCATTTCCCTTAATGCTAGTGACATTGAACAATTTTTCATGTGCCTGTTGGCCATTTGTGTTTTTCTTTGGAGAAGTGACTTTTTAGTTCTTCTCTCCATTTTTTGATTGTTCTTGTTTTGCTTTTGTTTAGTTGCGTGAATGCCTTGTGGATCTTCGTTATTAAATCCTTATCACTCTTGTGGAGGGCAAAAAAATTTTTCCCATTCAGTTGGGCTTCATTTTCTTTTTTCTGTGATCTCTTTTGCTGTACAGAAGCTTTTAGTTTGATGCAATCCCATCTGTTTGTTTTTCTTCTTTTTTTTTTTTTTTTTTTTGCCATCTGTAGATGTTTCCAGAAAGGGATTTCTGAATTGTAATTCATGGAGGGTTTTGTCCAAGTTTTCCTCTATATCTATATCAGGTCTGATGTCTAAGTCTTTTATCCATTTTGAATTGATTTTTGTACATGGTGTGAGGGAGTTGTCTTAGTCCACTTTCTTGCATGCCTTAGTCCAATTTTCCCAGCATCATTTGTTGAAGAGACTCTTTGTTTCAATGTAAGGTTTTTACTCCTTTGTCAAAGATTAATTGACTATATATATTAATTGACTGTATTTGACTATAATATTGTCAAATATTAATTGACTATATATATATTAATTGACTATATATTAATTGACTATATATTAATTGTCTATAATATATACATATTATTTCAGGGCACTCAATTCTGTTCCATTTTTCTGATTGTCTGCTTTTGTATCAGTTACAAGCTGTTTTAATTATTATGGCTTTGTAGTACAGTTAGAAGTTTGGAATTATAATACCTCCATTCTGTTTTTTTCTAGTCAGGAGACTTTTGATATTCAAGGTCTTTTGTTATTGCATGTGAATTTCAGTAATTTTTCTTCTATCTCTTTAAAAAATGTCATTGGGATTTTTATTAGGATTGCATTGAATCTGTAGATTGCTTTTGGTAGGATGTCCATTTTGATGATAGTAATTCTTCCAATCTATGAACAGAGAATATCTTTCCATATCCTTATGTCTCTTCTATCTCTTTAGCAGCATTATCAAATTGTCTTTGTATAGTTCTTTCACATGTTTTGATAGGTTTATTCCCAGGTATTTAATTTTTTTGGTGTGATGGTAAATGAGATTTTTTTTTTTATTTCTTCTTCTATTTGACTTTTTGCATATAGGAAAGCTACCAACTTCTCTGTGTTGATTTTGTATCCAGCTACCTTACTGAACTGGTTTATTATTTTACGCAATTTTTCTGTGGATTTTTGGGGGTTATCTATGTAGAGAATCATGTCATCAGGATGACATAAGAATAGCTTCAGTTTCCCTTTACCTATTTGTATCTATTCTATGTCTTTCTCTTGCCTTATTGCCCTAGCTAGAACTTCCAGTACAATGTTAAAGAGTAGTGGGGAGAATGGGTATCCTTGCTTGGTTCCAGATCTTAACTGGAAAGATTTTAGTTTTTCCCCATTTAGGATGATGTTTGCCATTGATTTGTCATAGATGGCTTTTATTATGTTGAGGTAAGTTCCTTTAATACCTAATTATTCAAGGGTTTTTATCATGAATGGATGCTGGACTTTGTTGAATGCTCTCTCTGAGTCTATTGATATTATCATATGGTTTTTGTTTTTCTCTTTGTTGATATGGTGTATTATGTTCATTGATTTCCAGGTGTTGAACCATCCTTGTGCCCCTGGGATAAATTCCACTTGGTCATGGAAAATAATGCTTTTTATGCATCGTTGGATTCAGTGTGCTAGAATTTTGTTTAAAATTTTACATCTCTGTTCATTACGGAAATTGGTCTGTAGTTTTGTTTCTTGGAGCTGTCCTTATTTTTTTGGTATGAGTGTGATGTTTGCTTCATAGAATGTGTTTGGCAGTTTTCCTTCTTTCTCAATTTTTTTGGAAAACCTTTAGTAGTGCATGTGTTATTTCATCTTTGAATGTCTGGTAGAATTCATTTGTAAAGCCATCAGGTCTTAAGCTCTTGTTTTTAGCCAGAGTTTTGATGACTTCAATTTCACTGCTTGTGATTGGTTTATTTAAGTTCTCTATATCTTCCTTGTTCAATTTTGGAGAGCTTTCTCTTTTAAGAATCTGTTCATCTCATCCAGGTTGTGGTATTTATTTCCATATAGTTGTTCATAGTAATATATTATTATCCTTTGGATTTCTTTTGTATCTTTTGTAATTTCTCCTCTTTCATTCGTGATTCTGTTCATTTGAATTTTCTCTCTTCTTTCTTTTGTGAGCTTTTCAAGGGGCTTATCAATTTTATTTATTTTTTTTCAAAGAACCAGCTTTTGGATAGTCTTTTTGGCTTCTAGATTATTTATTTCTTCTTTTATTTTTGTTATTTCTTGTCTCCTATTCAGTTTTGGGTTTTTTATTGCTCTTTTTCTAATTTTTCGAGTTGGTAGATTAGGTTGAATTTTTTGGCTAGTTTTAGTTTTTGATATGGGCCTGTATTGCTATAAACCTTCCTCTAGATATGCTTTTGTTGCATGCCAGACATTTTGGAATGTTGTGTCTTCTTTATCATTTGTTTTGAAGTAGGTTTTAATTTCTTTTAGAATTTCTTCAATTACCCATTCTTCATTTAGTAGCATGTTGTTCAGTCTCCAAATGTCAAGTATTTGATATTTTTCTTGCTTTCTTTTCATTGTTGATTTCTACTTTGATACCCTTATGGTCTAAAAAAAAGTTGGTATTATTTTAATCTTTGTGTATTTATTCATGTTTGCCTTGTAGCCTAGTATGTGGTCAATTTTAGAAAATGATCCATGTTTTGGATGGATATATTGTTTTGAGAACAAGGTATATTCTTTTTTTTGTGGGTGTAGCATCCTGTAGATACATATTAGGTCCATTTTATCTAGGTCTTCTTTAAGGCTTTTGGTCTTTGTGTAGATTTTGTTTTTTTGATCTGTCTTTTTTGAGAGTAGGGTGTTGAAGTCTCCTACTACATATCTCTATATGTATATGTATATATATATATATATATATATATATATATATTCATCTAGATTTGTTTTCAGTTCTCTTAGTATCTGTCTTTTGAATCTTTGTGCACCCTCATTTGTTAAGTATAGATTGATAATTGTTATGTCTTTTTGGTTGGTTGACCCTTGAACCATTAGGTAGTGACCATTTTACCCTTTGTTACATTTCTTTATTTTGAAATCTGCTTTGTCTGCTATAAGAATGCTACCCATGCTTTTTTTTTGGGGGGGGTATATGCTCTAGAACTGTTTCCATCCTTTTACCTTCAATCTATGCTTGTCTTTTGATATCAGATGTGTTTCTTGGAGGCAGCAGAATGTTGGGTTCTACCTGTGAATTCAGTCTGCAACTCTGTGTCTTTTGATTGATGAGTTTAGTCCATTGATATTTAGAGTGATTATTGATGTTTGAGGTTCTAACAATGGGTTCCTGGTGGTCATTTGGGGTTCTGTTTTAGTTTCTTCTTTATTTTCTTTTTATTATTTATTCTTTTAATCTTCTGCAGGTTTTGGTCTCAGGGCTTCTTGCAGAAGTTCTTAGAGTGGGAGTTTGGTGGTAGCAAATTTCTGGAGGCTTTGTCTGAGAAGGTTCTAATATTTCCTTCATAAGGGAAGGACAATTTTGCTGGGTAGAGTATTCTTGGTTGGTACTTTTTGTCTTGGAGTGTTTTAAAGATATGGCCCCATTCTCTCCTTGCTTGGAGTGTCTCTTCTGAAAAATCTGAGGTCAGTCTAATTAGTTTTTCTTTTAGGTTATCCATTTCCTCTCTCTTGTTATTCTCATAATTTTATTTATCTTTGACTCTTGAAAGTTTTACTATGATGTGTCTTGTGTTTCTTCTTTCACTACGGTAGTTTGGTGTCCTTTTTGCTTCCTGTATGTCTATCTTCATTTCTTCTTCAGGTTTGGGTAATTTTCCTCCATTATTTCATTGAAAAGCCTTTCATATCCTATGTCTTTCTCTTCACCTTCTGTGAATCCAATTACTCTTAATTTTGTTTTCTTTAAGGTATCTGGCAGATCTCTGATTTTTCTTCTGTCTTCTTACTTTGTTTTTCTCTCTATTTTTTAATTCTCTCTACTTCTATATCCTCTAGTGTGCTGATTCGTTCTTCTATTTCTTCTAGTCTGCTTTCCTAGCTCTTTCCTGCATTTCTGAGCTCTTCTATTGCTCCTCTTCTACACTGTATTTCCTGCAGCTTCTTATTTAGGGATTCAGTTTCATTTCTCTGTTCGTCAATGATATTGCTTATTTTGCTGCTACTTCTTTTAGTTCATTGAAAGCTTCTAACCTCTTACTTTTTCCTTTCCCTTCCCTCTTTCTTGGCCTTTTTGAGTGTTTTTATCACATCAATTCTGAATTCTTTGTCTGACATATGAAGCATTTCTTCCATGTCATACATATTGGTTTCTGTAGATTGTTTATCCTTTGTTGATGAGTTATTTTTCTTAAGGCTTGCTTGAGTATTTGTATTCTTCTTCCTTCCCAATTTTACTTTAGGACTTGTTCTACGTATTGACTACTGTTCAATTAATTAATTGACTAATGTTCATTAAATGGCATATTGTGGTTAACTCTGCCTTTGCGCTTTTGCTGTTGTGGTAATTATATCTTGTTTCAGTTGACTATTTTGGGGGACAAGTTCCTTTTCAGAGAGTGGATGTGGTGACTAGATGTAATTTCTATTATATTGTATCTCTTCTTTTTTCATTGTTTCTCCTCTTTCAGATGGATGGTACTTAAATATTTTTTAGTGCCTCCAAGTGTCTAGAGCTTGTTGTATAAACCTTTTTGAGTGGGTGTCTTGATGCTCTTGGGTAGTGAGTGTCCTTGTTTTTCAAGGCTGCTTCTGGGCTGTTGCAGTACAAGCTTGTCACGTCCAAGTTGTCTTTCCCTGAACCAGTAATACTCAGTCTGTGCCTAGCCTGAATGGCAGGGGCCCATTCTGTTGCAAAGCTTGAAGCCTCACCCTATCTCCCAGGTGTGTTGGTAGCTGGTAGTAGTTGGGTGCTGACTCAAGCCCTCACCTGAGCCCTTTTGTCTGCTGGGGGGGAGCTCATCTCTACTGAGTGGATTTTCCCAGGCCAGTAAAACAGCACCTCAGCCTGAGCCCCACTGCGCTGTTGGAGTGTGAGCTCATGGCCTCCAATTTGTCTTTCCCTGGGCCAGTTAAACTCAGTCCAGCCCTAACCTGAATGGCAAGGGCCCATTCAAAAGAGGTTCTTCATTGCTTCTCATAAAGCAAAGTAATTAGAAACCACGTTGAGATATCACTTGATACCTGTTAGAATGGCTGTTATTAAAAAAGTCAAGAAAAAATGTTGGGTGGATATGGAGAAAAGGGAATACCTTTGCCTTACTGGTGACAACATATACTGCTATAGCCATTTTGGAAAAGAGTGCAGGGGTTCCTCAAGAAAATTAAAACAGAACTACTATATAATCCAGTAATTCCACTGTACAACTATTTATCTGTAGAATGGAAAAACAAATTAAAAAGTTATATACATTCCCATGCTCATTGAAACACTACTCACAATAGCAAAATATAAAAATAACCTAAGTGTCTAGTGAGGTAAATATATAAAGGTGTATGATATATACATACTAGAATACCACTCAGCTATACAAGAAGAAGAAATTTTGAGATTTCCATTAGGACTTTGAGGAGATTAAGTCATGTGAAATAAGTCAGAAAAACATTGTATGATTTCAGGCAAAACAAGAAACCCACTGGCATATGAAGCATTGCTCAACATCACTAACAATAAGGGAAATGCAAATCAAAACCACAATGAGATACCACCTTATACCAGTAAGAATGGCCCACATCCAAAGAACGGGCAACAATAGGTGCTGGCGAAGATGTGGAGAGAAGGGGACACTCTTACACTGCTGGTGGGAATGTAAACTGGTCCAACCAACCTCTATGGAAAGCTGTATGGAGGGCCCTCAAATTAATGAAAATGGAACTACCATTTGACCCAGCAATTTCTCTCCTGGGAATTTACCCAAAGGTGACTTCAATCTGGACACAAAGGGACACCTGTATTCGGATGTTTATTGCAGCACTGTTTATAATTGCAAAGACATGGGAGCAACCGAAATGTCCAAAAACAGATGAGTGGATGAAAAAGAAGTGGTATATATACACAATGGAATATTACTCACCAATTAAAAATGAAAAATTACACGATTTTATGATAACATGGATGGACTTAGAAGAATTCATATTAGCAGAAACAAGTAAAAAAAAAAAAAACATAAACCGAATGGTTTCACTACTATATGGGACTTGGGAAACAAAAATCCATGAAGAAATGTCAAAACAAACCAACAACCCAATTAAATACACAACCTGGGGGGGATGGGGCAGGGTGGGAACAATCAGGGCGGGGGAGTGAGCCCCAGAGATCACAGAGATGTGAAATTCATATATAAATAAATTACTAAAAATTTGTATGATTTCAGTCATATGTGCAATGTGAATAAAGTAAATGAAGAGGCAAAACAAAATCCAAAATATTTTTTTTCTTCTGACAAAGAATAGTGTTTATCATCAGCAAAGGGTGTAGGGATTGAACTAATTGGTATAGGAACCAATTAGTTGGTGATGATGGAAATTAGATATTTGTAGGCAGGCATGGTGTGTTTTGCATTATTTGCCTGCCAAACGGTACACCTGAAACACAGTATTGTAAACAATATAACTGCATGTTTTTCCTATATCCCATAAAATAGTGAAATCATTTTGTTTTGTTTTGTTTTATTTCTGACTTGTCTCTGCCAATATTATTTCTTCTAGATACATCCATGTACTATAAGATTCATCAAATTTTGGTCATTTTTAATCGATGGGTAATATTCATTTTTAATTGATGAGCAAAAAGCCAGGAGGAAAAGTTGAAACAAGCTAACAACCAAACTAAAGTACACAACTGGGGTAGGGGTAAGGGGGAGGTTAGATGGGAGGGAGCAGTCTGGGAGATATGACTGCAATATTGAAAAAAGATGAGTATATGACAAAGATACATACAAATTGAAACAACTCATTCCCGCAAATGTCATTTGTGCAGAGAAAAGTAAACATAGAAAGATCTGTTTGCAAATTTGAGCCTTGATAAATATCTGCCCCCCCCACCCAAATCACTTCCCAGAAGTAAGCATAATGGGTGGCTGATTGTGCCTCAACTGTGCAAGCAATGCATTTTATCCTGAACACATAAATTCTGGGAGTGTGGGATATTGACACCTGTTGGCAGAGGGTATCTATGTTAGCTATTGCAATAAAAATCTTGGTCGCTGAATTTCATATGAGCCTCACTCATGGATAGCACTTCACATGTGTTCTATGCTTGATGCTGGAATAATTAAACACTGGTCATGTGTGATTCACAGGGAGAAGAGTCTCAATTTTGGGTCTGGTTTCTCTAGACATCCCTCCATATAGTTTTATTTTCGCTGGATTTTTCTCTTTATATTTTGCTATAATGAATTTTATGCCAATTCTTGTGAGTCTCCCAAACAAATCACTGAATTTGGGGGTAGTCTGGGATTTCGCAAAAATAACATCAGTCAACCAAGTGAGTTCAAAGATTGTTCAGGTATAAAGCAGATTGACTCCAGTAAGGTCTTACTTGGATTTCTTAATTTGGGCTCTAAAGATTAAGGATCCTTTCCTATATGACACTTCCAAAATTTCTACTTTATTAATTTACTCTCTAAATCCTAAACTCCAATTTACAGCATCTGGGGAACACATGTATTAGAGACTTCAGTAAATCTTCAGTTTATGTCTTTGAATGATTTCAACTTTTAATGGTGAATCACAATTGAAAGGGGTTGATTGCATATTAGGGTATGTAAATTTGACCCTCCTTACGATGTTTTTGTTATTTTCAATCAGTGACACAGTATTCTACTATTTAAATATATTTATGGCATAGTGAGCTCATGGGAACCTTGCTATAAATATGTTTAAAGACTAAACACAAAAACAGGGTGAGTTTAGAAACTGACATGCATAATTCATGTAAGGCAAGGTATTATACAAGTGCCATGCTCTAGAGGATGTTCTAGAGGATATAAAATTTAATGGAATTTTTGGCAACCCAAAACTCATTTATGCTTGTGACTAAGACAAGTGATTATCACTTTTCTCAAATGTGGATCTGGCGAGCTAAGTCACAAGTTGGAGATAAGATCATTAAGGTTCCTATAGACCAGTAGAAAATTGGGTTGAATTTTCATCTGTCTTGTAGTTCTGTCTATCATACCTGTGGTTTTTTTTTAAGATAAAAATAGCATTTCTAAAAAATAGTACATTGGATGTATTGTATTAGCTCTAAGGTGAAGGTTGATTAATAATAATACATTGCAAAGTATCAAATACTGTCTGAATTTTATCTATAAAACTCTACTAAAATTCTATTCTATAAAAGAATAAGCTGAATGGAATTATGTGTTCCATTATTCTTTAAATGGTACATAAAAGCTTGGCATGAGATTTTAGTAAGGATGAGTGGGAGTGTCTAATTTTTCATTAACAAGATTTATTGGTGAGGACATTATGTTTCATCTAATATAGTTCATTAATTGTGAATACAATAGAGTAGTTTTTATTTTTATAGAAGATATACAGAACTCAAAACTCACCTTATTTACTATTAGATAATTCTGAAACACACAAACATTTTAAATAATTTTTTATTCTGGAGTATTTTTTTTTCATTTTATATTGAGGTGGACTTGGGTTTGGGGGAAAGGAACTGAAATGTCAAAGGAGACCAAAGAGTCCTATTCTTGAAGAGTTATTTTAGGCAAAGCTGTGTTTGATGCAGTCAGAAACAAGAAAGTAAAATGTGAACTAGAGATAAAAGCAGACAACCAGTTACATTTTTTGCTAACTTTTCTCTTGCTTTGTTTCAGGAACTGTATTGTTTTAAGTGAAAGGATTTTTGATCTTGATATTCTTCTTTGATGTGAATTTATCCGCTGAAAATTGATTGATTAAAAATCATAGTTCTGAGTCTTCGAGAGATATTATTTGAAAGAGGGCAATTGACTTCACAGGTTAAAGAATGGACCTTTCCTTGTAGTGACTGAAGATATTAAGTGAAAAAGCGTGAAAATTGATTTGTCTGACATGCTTTTCCTATGTAAAGGAGTATGTGATCAGAGAGAAGGTAAGTCTTATAATATATTTCCTATATTGAAAAGAGTGTGTATTGTAAGCAAATATGCAGATAGTTATATCCAGAGCATGTTCACATTTATCATTACATTCTGACATGACTCTTGTTATTGAAACTAATGAGCTCTTACTACTGATATTTGATTATCACTTGTGCCATTAACTTCAACACTAGGTCCTATTTAGCTAGCTGACTCTTGCTTCTGACATCATTCCTCTTTGAGAATAAATATTATTTGAAGATTTTATAATAACACTGTAGCATTAGCTTCACTTTGACTTTATTTGGAGTTATTTTTGGATAATATCCCCCATAAATTAATGTGCATTTTCATATTAATTTTAACCCCATGCTCATCCAAATATATATTTTTTGCACATATCTTTGACATATTCTACTTCTTTGACATATTTTGGAAAAATTCTTATTTTGAACTCATTAGAACTCTCCTTAGTCCTCAACTTAATCTCAACAGATTGCTGTTTCAACACTACTGCCTTGATTTCTATTAACCAGTATGTTAGCTCCTTACCATATGTTTGTTAGAAATTATAAACAAGTATGTTAGAAATGATAAACAAGTAAGTAAGTGAACTAAGATTTCAGAGGAGCCTGCCAGAACTATACTTGTCTATTAGGCATAGCATTTTTTCCCACAATTTCTATTTAGATATTGGATATTTAATTTCTATTTAGTCAGAGCACTTTCTGTCTAATGTAGCCCACAACCAAGTTTTCAGGGAGCGGCTGAGCATATTTCATAATATCTCTATGGTCTAAATGCTGTGACAACTCATCACAATTCATGATTTTTAATTTCTTATCCCCAAGGTGATGGTATTTGGAGGTTGACTCATTGGGAGATGATTAGACAATGGGACAGAGTCTTCACAAATTTGTCAGCAACCTTGTAAAAGAGATCTCAGAGAAATCCTTTGCTATTTCCACTATGTGAGGATACAGCAAAAAGTTAATCATCATGTCTGCTGGCACCATAGTCTTGGAATTCTTGACTCTGGAATGTAAGATATTAGTATTTATTGTAAGTCACATGGTTTATTATATATTTTATAAAAGCTCAAGGAAAATAATCAAAATTAGGCTTGTATGTATACGATGAGTTCAAACCTAGATAGTCTAATTTCTAAAGTACTTTTCAAACCTGATCCTGGATTCTTTACTCTTAGTACAATGTTAAAGTTATCAAAAGTAATATGGATCTAAAAATCATGCAAAGTTTCAAGTTATCAATACCATACTTATGATTTAAATACAGGGTTCTATCTTACAAGTTATAACAGATAAAATGATGATGAGGATATAAACATTAGCTTCCTAAAATCTAGGAAGATATATTACAATTTAAAATTTATGTTGCCTAGGGGTCCAGGGATGCCAGTTCATACAAAAATATATGAATTTTAATAAACTATAAATGTTAAATAGGTAGTCAGAAAACTCATCATTTAAAGTACTATAAATTTAACTATTCTTCAAAGAATTCATCAAGCAGTTAAAATATTTATAATCAAAATCAAGAAAATTCCTTTTAACTTTCTGGTTAAGAACTATAAAAGGAAATAACAAGACTATATTTAATCTTCTTTATTCTTCTTTTCTGGAAACTTTAACAATTTCCAACAACAATAGAGGGTATGGTATTTTGTTAGTTACCAAGAATGATGGAATGTAGATAAAAAAACAGCTCTTTCCCAAAACTGTGGAATAACCGGGAAATAAATTTCAGTCTAATTATTGTTGTTTCCCAGTTGGCTGAACTATGAATGTATTATTGCTTTGTGTACTGACGCTGAGATGCCATTCTTGGTATTAGTGTACACTATCTACCAAAAGTTCTCTAGCCAGCCAGTATTAACATGGGTTAAACTAAACCAAGAATTCATTTTAAAATAAATTTCAAAAGGGACTGTACATTGGTATGGAATACATCTAGCTGTTTTGTTTTTAGAGGAGATATCTACCAACAAAAAAAACATAAATAATTCTTAGCAATGCATGAATGCATTATAATTCCATCCAGCTGTGAATAATTTTGGTAGTATTCTGGGACAAATTAGGTTACAAAGCATCAATATCCTACACATGGAAAAATTAAAATTTAAAATATTTATGCCGAAGCATAATAAAGTCAGCCTGGAGATTTCTGGTTAGAGGAATAAAACTGATATGCCAGATTTGGTGACAGATTACTTATCGTTCCAATTATATATACATTATTTGACAGCTTATTCTCTTGTGTAACACTGTTTTTTCTCCTTAATAGTAGTTTTGAGGCAGTGCTATTTGCACTAACAAGGCATATTAAAATGAAAGTACCAACTACTACAAAGCAAACAAATGTTTTAATGGCAGAGGGATCCTGACCGGGGCCAACTTGACAGTTCAATTATCCAAACAGGTTACAAATGATTCACTGAAGACAAATGCCTGTGCATTTCCCTCTGCGAGTTTTGTTCAATAAGATTGAAAAATGTCAATGAGGCCTTCTCTCTAAATAACTATATACTTATTAAATGCAGTAAAGATGTGTATGTACCAGTATAAGTTTGTTTAAATAACTAAAAGAATTTGGGACTTGGGGTATGATTTAAAGGACAAAGTAAGAACAGGTTACTGGAATTTCAACAAGTGCAAACAAATTCTTTTCCCTGTCACTTTATGACACAACCATGAAAAGTATTGTGAGCGTGAATATCTTGAACAAACTTTAGTATCACCACATAAAAATCACAATGTTTAGTGTGAGTTCTGATAACACTGGTTCTAGTTTATTGTTACTGCAATTCAGCAGAAATGATCAAATATCATGTAGGCCAATTACTACTCATAGTCTATGATTTAGAAAATATCTCATTTTACTAAGTGGCTTATTATTTAACTAAAATTTAGGGTGGAAAAAAAAACCATGATAGATGAAATATGTGCTTTAATAACTTACCATGCTACTTGTTTTATTGTTTTGACTAGAGTAGGATTCCAGTTTAGTAAATCACTATATGAATCAAAACAAAAAAGAACCTAATTGCATCCTTCATGTTCTGTAAATATGTAGATGTTCAATTTATATAGAAATTTATATTATAGTGAAATTTATATTCATAAATTATCTATAAATATAGAACTTAGGGAGCTTGGGTTAAAGAAGGTAGTGAGTATGACATGGTACAATGAGCATGTTTCAGAACCAAACATGAATTCTAGACTGGTAGTGTAAGCATGGACAATTATACTTTACTAAGTACATTAGTGCTCCACTGATGATATTGGTACAAATCAGTCCACAGAAAGAAATAAAATAATAATGTGAGTCACTGGGTATGATGCAAGAATGCTGTAAATGCTTTGCTGGTGTCAGCCATTAATGTTGTTATTATTATGCTGAACTGGGCAGGACTCTAAGTCATCCATGCACCATATCTTTTTCCCTTTAAATCATCCATTCCATTCATTTGACAATCACTTACTGAACAACAAGGGTAGCAGATATCTGGTTATAATTAGGTGAAAAGGAGCAAAACTTAAAAGGCTCACAACCTGGTGAGAGCAAAATGCTAGCCTAGAAAGAATTTCAGTCCAGGTGGGTTATATACAATATGCAAAGAGAGCAGTGTGGAAGGGGATATAGATGTTAGTGAGGCAAAGTCCTCAAAAAAGGGCTCCTCATTAACAATTGGTTGAGTACAGGCTTTAGAAGTGAGTAAGGATTATCCACATGAAAGTTTAGAGGCAGTGAGAGAATGAATTGAAATATTTGCTCATTTCTATTTGGGAAAATTATTAAAATATGCTTTCTAGGGAAAATCCTATAAATATACATAGTCTGTAAGGGAGGCCATGATTTTACAGACATTTAAACAATGGAATTTTGAAAATATTACTGATATAGGTAGGGGCAACTGTTAAAAATTCTATAAATTTTTAATTAACATTGCTTTACAATTTTAATACTGTTTTAGAGAATTTTTGAGTTTAAATTTCTATATGGAGTTCTTTGTACATCCCATTTGCTTATTTTATGACATTTTCATTCAGATAAACATTGATTTATGATTAACATCAGAATCAAAACAACACAATAACATCATTTTATCTAAATAACTGGAAATCATTTATGCCAATTTGTATAAGCAAATATTTACAAATGTATAAGTATACAAATATTTAAGGTATACAAATATTTAAGGTGATATTTTTTCATTAGTGTTTTTATTTTTTTTTTCAATCATGAGATACATGAGCTATGCAGAGGTTATTAGTAGTGATAATAATGATAAGCATTTGCAAACATATGCATTAAATTCTATAAAAGAATAATTGTGATGTCTGCCTATAAAACATAAAAAAATGCAAAGTAAATAATATGTCCTATCTATAATGTGTCAAATGAAGAATCAAGAAACTATATTTTAATTTTCAGTCTCAAAAAAGAGGGTTATTATACTCAATTTGAAGATTGAGAACATTAGATTTCAAAGATATAGTTATCCAAAGTCACAAACATTGTGTCTGTTTTATAAATCACACTTTTAAATAATCTCATTTAGCAGTTCTTGTAGTGATATAAAAGTTGTGGTTAATGGGTAGTAGAGCCATGAGGAAAACATTAAACTAATGATTCTCAGATATCACTGTTGCAATTATTATGCATTTTCTGTCATCTCTTTGCTACATATTAATCATCACGTTTCTATAACTTATAAATATATTTAGGAACTTCATGTCATTTCATGTCATTTCAGTATTTGAGTGTAGCACTTTGTAAAAAAAGTGTCATTCTAAAGAATTAATATATTTTAACTAAAAGTTAATATTTTCATTAATATGACTCCTACTTCATTCCAAATACACAAATAAGACCATCAATAAAATTTTAGTCATATTCCAAAAATTCACATTAGCAGTATAGCTTAGTTTGAATATCTTATACCTAGGTTTGTTTGTATTTCTAATTCACAAAATTTTAGTTTCTATATTTTACCCCTTCCTTCCTTCCTCATGAAGTTTATATCCTTTAACCATGTATGGTTTGATGAACTGAAAGAATTGTAATAATTTTAGAGGGTTTCTCATTTTCAGAAAGAATCTAAAAGTGAGAGTAAGAAGGTACAGAAAAAAAAGGAAGGTTACACTTAAAGAAAACTCTATAATGATCCTATAGACAAAAAGTTAAGGGTCAACTTCTGCAGTGAGGGCTAGGAGGATTCCAAATAGGAAATTCCTGATTGGAAAAAGAGATTGGATGATTTGTCTCTAATGATGTGTCTGTAACCATCCTTTCATTACTATAGATTATTACACCCTCAGACTAATGAAAATGGAACTGACATTTGACCCAGCAATAGCTCTTCTGGGATTCTGAAAGGAGATCTCAATGTGGGTACGAAAGGTCACCTGTGCTCAGATGTTTACTACATCACTATTTATAATTGCAAGAACATGGAAACAACCCAAATGTCCCAAAACAGATGAATGGATAAAAAAAAAGGTGCTATATATACACAATGAAGTATTACTCATCAATTAAAAATGACAAATTTGATGATTTTTTTTTGTAACATGGATGTACCTAGAAGAAATCATACTAGCAGAAACAATTCAGAAAGAGAAAAACAGAAACCAAATGGTTTCACTAATCTATGGACAACCAAACGAAAGTATACAAAGTGGAGGGGGGACCAGATAGAGAGACCAGGGAGGGGATGAGGAGGGTGAGCCCTGGGAATTACAATGATGTGAAATATATATATATATATATATATATATATATATATATAAAATTTAAAAAAAGATTATTATTACACCTCCCCCCCACACACACTATATTTACATTTTAGAATCCTGGCTCAGATTTAGGCTAAACCCCTCCTCTTAATCTCTGGTAGAGTTTGAGGCTTACATGTGAAATTTCTTAGATATCAAAATATGTTTTCAAGTATCAAATAAAACACAACCCAATTAGTCATAGTACTGATACTCAGTACTCCAAGAGTAAGAACTCATTAAAGGATAAATTTTTCAGAATTCTTTGGTTATCTTTATAATTTATACTTTCTTTTCTAAGGAAAGTGCTATGAAATTCCTTTCAGTGTTTAATAGTAGCCTAGTGTTATAAATTTACACTATATTTGGAGAATTCAATTCTGATTCTATCACCTGAATTGGCCTGGCAATGTAACTGGCAAAGAACACTTAACCTCTCTGAATGCAATTTTACTTTTGAAAAATGGCAAAAGAAAATACATTCCTTGTAATAATGTAATAACTTTCAGATGTGATACAGTATGAAAATAAAGCTCAATAAATATTGGTTGAGGGGGAAAATGATGACCTACAGTAAAGACTTTTTTCTTAATTTCCATATGGAAGACTACATATACCATAGTTGAGAAATTTGCCTTTGATGCTAAAATTTGATTTTTTTCTCAGAACATGCTAGAATCTTTCCACTCAGCTCCTGATCTTTATAGCATTCACATTTCATTTTCCTATGTTGAATGGCATTTTAAAGTTATAATTAAAAGTAAAGTACTTACTGTCTCAGTTATTACCTTAGTTCATCTCTTGTGTCTTTCCTGGTGATGCTATACATGCAAAGACTATTCTTCTCAGTCATTTATTTATATACAATATACTGTCATTTAGTAGCCAAAACATTAAAATGCTCAATTAGATTGTGAACTCATTATCCATAATTTAGTTAATTTTTCTGTACTGGGAGATATTTCCAATATACTGTTTATTTAACACTCAAATGTGACAGAAGTTCAATGCACTCTTAACCAACAGGAATATTTATAGAATTTTCCTGTAGCCTCCTACAAAAAAAGCAATATAAATGTTTATGCTATTAAGATATATTGCCTAAAATTCTCTGAGTATTACTCACTCTTTTGTATTCCTGTTGTACTTTTCTTCCATTTAGCCATGTTTTATGTTTTTTCTTTTGCTGAAACAACTGAGCAGAGATTAAAAAAAAAAAAAAAAGAATACACCACACAGCAAAATTCCTGACAGTCTCATATCAGCAGATTTTCCTATAAGAATTGTGGAAGGCTCTCAATTCCTCCACCATCATCCTGCTTTGTCTCTAAATATTTATGCATCTATTTATTTGTCCTACAAACCTTACAATAATATGACAGAATATAGGGTGAAATTTATATTGTTGATAATTTGATGACATTGGAATTAAGCTCTCAGACAAATTGAAATCTTATTTTGACTTTTATAATGACTGACTTTTTACTGTCTGGTGCAATTACTACAGAAACTATATAGAAGGAAAGGAATTTTGGGGAGAAAAACTACATATTTTGGCAAATTGAGCAGTCTTCAGGAGCACTTTGTATAGAGCTTTTGTAAAGATTAATTTAGAAAATTACCCTGAATTAAAGGTCAGCACATCTTCCTATCCTCTTATCATCTGTTTTATAAGATTTAAAGTTTTATATTCCACAGATAAATGGTATCATAAAATACTTGTCTCTCACTCTCTGACTTATTTCATTTAACATAGTATAAATAGCAACAACAACAAAGCTAGTGGCAAGGCACTGCAGAACCAATTTTTGTTCTTTGTGAAAAATAAACTCGTTACTAGAGGGGACAGGAGGGAGTTTGGGGGAGGGAAAGAGGGAGAAGGGAAGGAAGGAAACAAGGGCACTGGCACAGATACTGGTGGAAGGTGAGTGAAGATGAGCACTAAGTGAAAATAGATATGCGAATGATGGAAAATACTAATGATAAGCAAACATTTAAAGTTCTTTTTTATATTAAGCCTCAGCCACACTCAGAGATGAAAGTAAGAATTTGTTACTTTTGTCTATATGAGAGAAAGGTGCCAAGAAGGACTAAACAAGGGGGAATACACCAGGGACAAGGATACAGCAAACTGTATCTATAAGAGGCAACTTGCGGAGGGAAACATGGACAAATTTAGAGAGTTTACATGGACTCCATGAGGGATTGACTAATTTGAATAATTTGGAGAGCTCCAGGCATGAGGGCTTACTTGTTTTTTGTTTTTGTTTTTTGCCTGTATCTGACTCTTTATTGATAGTCTGAGTACAAAGAAGTCTTGGAATGTGAGAACCCCATGAGTGGAAAACCTAGAATATAGGTGTAATCAGCTGTTCAAACAGGAGGATTGACTGACCTTTGGCGGGAGGGAAAAAAAGAGGAAGGAAGAAGGACTAAACAAGCAAAATCCCTGTATTAAGCCACTCCGTTCCTCCTCATTCCACATGTTAGGACGAAAGAAACTAAGAAGTCAAGAGAGCAAAGGCCCTTGAGCCCAAAGCAATCCTGATATCTTACCAACAAAGCTGACAAAAGTTCTAGTCAATAGCTTATATCTGAAGTAATTTGTTAACAGTTCTTCTATTAGGGAGTTAAGAAACCAGTGGGAGTTGGGTAAAGAATATATCCCCCTCTTCCTTCGGGGTCTTTTTTAAAACATTTCTTTAAATTTTATTTTTGGATTTTTTACAATACATGATTGTATAATTGCTGATCCCATGGGAATACCCCACCATCCCACATCTCCCTTGGTCACTTTGCCTCCTTTCTTTTTGCTGTTTGTCCATGTTTAGCCATTTAGTCCTTTTTTTTCCTTTTCTTTTCTGGATCCATTTCCTCATCCTTGGTGAGGGTGCAATTTTCCAGGACTTGGTAGAGGTGCTGTTTATCTTCCCTGTACTGCTTTTGCCTTCCTACCCCCAACTGGAGCACCTTTGGCTTGTTTGGGATCTTAAAACAGCAATGAAGATGATGAAGACCATAGTTGCAGCAACAACAATCCAGACTCTAAAGATAAGGTATAAAAATAGCTGAATCAAGAATACCAAGAAAATTGTTTCTCAGCAGAATTGTCTTTCATAATCAATGATTTATATGGGACTGATGCTAACATGTGCACAAATCCTAGAGGTTATTCTGCAGTGTGTGGATGTGTAGACTCTCTAGCATGACTTGGAAAGTCTTTCACAACAAAGATCTCAATAGCATTCATTTTCACTTATCCAGACACCTTTTGGCTTGACAAAACTATAGACTGTGAAGTAACACATGGTAAAATGAAACCTGTGAGGGGAGCTGAGGTTATCACATAAAACATCTTAACCATGCTCAAGAGCTTGGGAGTTCAGACTTTTTCCTAAGGGCAATGGAAAATTATTGAAAACTTTCAATTATAGAAGAAATGTGAACATATTTGAATTTTAGTAAAACTGTGTCAACTGCATGGCAGATTGTTAAAGGGTGATAAAATAGAATTCTAAAGTCCAATTATAAAGTGTCTAAGATAAAAGAAGTGACACACACACCCTGTTCTCAGAGGGTGGAATCAAAGAAATGGATACAACATCTATAAGGAAAATAGAAACAGGACTGAAGAATTCACAGAATGTGAGGCATAAAAGGCCATGCTGGGTCAGGAGGGATGACTAGGTTCACTCTCCAGCAAGTGCCTTGTAGCAAAGCAACACTGCCTGGATGGAACCCTGGCAAATACTTGTTCTCTCCTGGATTCTTAATCTTTTCTCCCCTTCCTTCTGGATAAATCTTTGCCTTTTAAATTTGTGAATAATTGTCACTTTTCCCAATATGTCTGTCCTTTAATGCCTTGCATATTAGCTTCCTTAGGGATAAGCTCATAATTACTTTCATCAAAATGTATTGTTCATTGATGTTTTTTCCTTTATTCCATATTACCTTGTGAGGTACTTGAAGATAGGGCCTGAATCTCTCATCTCTGTATCCTTGATGCATTGCATAGTGCATATTACTGAATGACCAATAAATATTAGTTGAAAGATGAAAAGGAAGATATGAGAGAAATTAGCAGGTAGGCAGTTTTCTCTGGGAAACAAAACCAGAACATTACTGTTACACTACAGCAGATGTTTAATTATCATCACTTTGTAGTCATAGGCAGGTTGTAGACTTCTGGTGACTCTAAGCTTCTCATCTTCAAGCAGTGACACAAAGATAAGATTTTCATCTTTTATTTCCACCATCTTTTGAGTTTAACAAGTTCTGTTGCCACATAGAGGAAGAAAGCAGGGAGAAAACATACCAGATACCCCAGATCTTAGAGAAAGATCTAGAACTTGTACTTACATTAATTACAGGAAATAGACACATGCCTAATCTCACCTAACCTCAATACAATTTGGGAAATGTAAAAAAAAAAAAAAAAAAGCCATAATACATAGAAAATGTTGAGCATGAACAGTTTCTAATATGTAAAGGTAGAAAAAGAAAATAAAGGAGGAAGAAAAAGGGAGTGAAGGGGGAAATGAGGCTAGACTAACGTGAAAGAACAAGTTCTAATAAGTCCTAATAAGGCCTGACATTCAAAAAGAAGAATCCTACTACGTGTACACTGTATAAATGATAATTTAATAAGTGTGCTGAAAACAGCTTTATTGCACAGGTCTAGCCAGAAATATACAGTGTAGCATTAGCATGTATGCTCAGAAAATAATTGTATATTATTGCATATATAATATCCCACTAGATTAGTATAGGTTATTTTAAACATTTCACCTTTTAAACATGTTTTTCATGCGTAATAACCAAGTTATTATACTTTCTGAGTTTCTCTTCTCATTTACAGTATGTTAAAGAGCAAAATCTCAGCATAGGGAACTATTTTGATGAGACAATATCATTATTTATTATTCAGAAATGTAACACAGGAGTGTGCAGGGCAGAGATTAATGTTCATCTGCTTAAAACTCATAACCTGGTCTTCCTTCTTATAGTCACCTAATGCAGCATGGTACCTAGAATTTATAGCATGAATTTTATAATATGAACTTCAGTCTCAGGAGGTATCCTAACTATGCAAAAGACATCGCTAGTTATCCAGTTGTATTTATATTTTTCAACAAATTTGTTCTTCATGTGTATTTTTAAACATAAAATTAGGTTTCCTTACTTGATTTTTATAGCAAAATTAGCATATTCATAACATTGAAGGTATAATGTCCTTAATATTGAAACTCTGCCTGTAGAACTGAGCTTTAGTAAATATATCTTAATGTGTATTCATGAAACTGTAACAGGCAGTGACACTGCATAATCTAAAACAATTCAGAATGTGAATAGGTGAGTATGTTAAAGGAAAATGCAAATCTGAAACTTAGTCAAGTAGTTCAAGGTCATTCTGCTAGATAACTGACAAGAAACTCATTAAAACTGTTCTTCTCATTTTCAGGTATTTTTCCAAATCTCCAGTCTCTTCATGTTATTAATGACATAAAATGTTTAAAGACAGATTATTGTATATATACATAGATATATATGTCTATGTGTATATATAGGATATATATAGTTTTTTATATGTCAACTTATATATAATGTAAATACATAAACAAATATTTGAATTAACATATACTTTGTTCCTAAAATACATAATTTCTTATTGAATAATATGTTGTAATTGTTAAAACTAACCCTTCCTGCCATACTCTATAAACTGTGATTATAGGGAAAGCAGTTCTTAGGATTATATAAAACTAAAGTCTAATATTAACATGTTTGTATTATTTTTATGCTGAAAGATTGGGTTCAAGATTCTAGGAATCAAAGTTGAAGAAGTATCACATTCTTACAATCATAGGATAACTTTTACATTGTGATATAGTTAGATAAAATGTTATGTAGGGTATTTGCATCCTACTCATAAGTAAAATCAGCTTTTCACTTTCTTTAATTCTTTATGCTGTTTATAATAACATATCTTAGCAATATAATTGATATAGATATGCAAAATGTAGTGTTACATAAAATGTCTATGCAAAGTAACTTGTGTGAGTATCATTTTTCTATTGCTATTTTTGGAACAAATGTGTAAGATAAGAGTTGCTTGGTTTTTCCATTTTCATTAGCTTGAGGTCCTCCACATCCCTTTCCATAGTGGTTGAACTAGTTTACATTCCCACCAGCAGTGTAGTAGTGTTCCTTTCTCTCCACATCCTTGCCAGTAATTCTTGTTGTTTGTGGTTTCAGTAAAAATTGCCTGTAAAACAATCTGTCTCTGACTTCTGTATATGTGGGGAGAGAAGTGGTAGTGTTACTATTCTAATCTCTTTAAAGATGATAGACCTAGTCTGATTTACTCTTTCTTCATGAGTAAGTTTTGATAAGTTAATTTTTAATATAACTATTATCCACATTTTAGTCAGGCTAGTATATTGTTTATTTTGATAAAACCTCTGTTATATCATATTGAACAGGATAGAACCAGACAAATTGATATACATATTTTTACATGCTGAACAAGTTTATATATACACATGATTATATATCCTAAACTGAAGATAATAATTATCATTAAAGTTTATGCTAATTTGAGAGAGGTATATTAATTTTTTATGTCTGATTATATATTTTTAAATATCTCATTAAATCTTTGCCATTTTCAAATTTTGATCATTAGGTAAATGCCAGGTTTGAGTTGTTAAATTCTTGTACTTAACGTTATCCTTTTGATCTTCACAAGGAAAAATCCTTAATAATTCTTATAATACTGCATTGGCTTGACATTGAACACAAGCTGTCCTTAGTTATCTGTCCAGTATAACTTTATTATATTACATTTTAAGTCATATATCTTGCATGTATAGATCTTGCATATATATATATATATATATATATATATATATATATATATATATATATGCAACACACACAACTTTCTTACAGCTGATTTTTTTTAATCAGGGCAAGGAGATAGGACTAAAAATAAAATGGAGGTCAGAATTATCTCACTGAGAAACTGACCTTTGAGCAAAGTGTGAAAGAAGTGAGGGATTCTCAAAACTGGAGAAAGAGAGTAACAGGAAAATGGACAATGAGTGGAAGTCTACTATTTTGGAGAAAGTTCAGATTTTTGAAGAGTAGAAAGAAATCCAGTAATTAGTAAAGAATGAAGATATGGGTTGTAAAAAAAAGGAGAAGATTTTATATTTTGGGCTCATGAAATACATTGAAAATATGTCTATAATCTCACAACTGAATGTTTTCTATATCTTCACACCTTTAAAATTTTCTTCAAAGCATATATATTACTATCTGTGATTATTTGATTCATTCATTGTTAAAGATATGATATTTCTTTATCCTACCAGAATATAAGGCCTTTGGGACCAAGGACTTTAACAGAACCTAGAATACTGTCTGGCACATGTAGCATCCAGTTATATTTTTGAAAACATTAATGTTGTGTGGTGTCTTCTTACATTTCCACTCTCTCTGAATGATGCTCAATATCAACTGATATTGATATTCAGCTATAATGACTGGAAATGAAAGCAGCATAGTAGGTTGTTACAGGCATAAGCATTTTTTCTGTGTCTATTTATATATTTTTCTACATTATGTATGTGTAGATCTGGTGCAGCTTCTAACAGGTAAGGGGTAAACTTTGGCTGTGCTTGTTAAAGACACAAACTAATAATAAACAAATATTATTTTTTACAAGGATGTAAATTTGAGACCAGTGTTCTATTGTCCATATCACTGAGTAGGTAGGCTCGGAGACAAAAAGAGCACAGTTCACAGGACATTCTGGGGGTAAGGTAAGAAACTGGAGGCACACTAAGAGAAGTGAAAATTATTGGATGATTTTAGGGGAAAATGGCTGTAATCTATACATTTAAAGGTAACTTGAGTTATTCCACTGGGTAAAGAAAAAAACACTGTTAAGAGAAAAAGTGTTAAGTCAGGGGGCTGTCTTAGCCCAGTAAGAGATGCTGGTGCCTCCGACAGGAGTAAAGATGGAGATAAATTAGGAGTTAGAGCAAACTGTGCCTGCCGATAAAGTGGAAGTGGGAGGGGGGGTGGAGACTAAATGAGAAGAATCTAATAAAAAACAGCCAGCCAAGTCATTTGGCTTGAGTAACAGGGTGACTATCTGTGTAATTTCAGCAATAGACAAGATGAGATTGATTGATGCATGGTTTGGGCATATATCTATAAATCATAAGTATTATTTTGAACATGTTGATTGAGGGTGTCAAGTAGATGATCGTACTTGAGCATAAGACTTGTTATAAATGAATAGAGATTACATTAAATATTTTATAAAGTATGTTTGATATGCTAATGTTAAATCCAGACCACTTAACTAACTTGGTTAAGGTCAAGCAATTATTAATTGGCAACTCAAATTATTAATCACCACTCAAATTCTTGTCTTATTCCCAAGCTAAGGTTGATTTGTTTACGCTGCTCTGCTGCATGCAGTCTACACTGTAATGAAGCACCAACCATATATTCACATTGCAGTAATTTAAGGCAGAGTGTAATCAATAAAATTCTCTCCAAGAAGAAAAGTTGTTTCCTCCCCTCTGGGGCAATGCATGATGTCTTCCTAGGGGAAGGAGCTGGTGAGTTGAAGAAGTAGCCTTTCGATAGGCAGACTCCAGGCAAAGATTTTCTGTCTTTACCAGATAAGAAAGTCATAAGTGAGCAAGAGCAGGGGAGTGAAAAAAATGTTGATATACATTTGGGAATTTTAACAGTAGCATAGTTAGAAGAGAGATTTTAAGAGAAGGCAGAGAAAGGGAAGATTCTAGAACACTGATACTAGATACTGGATACTATGATAAAGAAATTAGTTATAATTCTGGAAAGGAAAACCTTTGTATATTTTTGAGCAAGCCTAGGTGACTGACCATATAAGTACAATGTAAATAATATATTCTGCTCTTAAACACCACAAGTAATCTTAGCAAAGGGAACCAACATTCCAATATCTAAATGTGAGAAATCTGAAATCAAGATCATAGAATATTTACCAAAAAATCTGCATCAAAGTTATTGGCAGAGTGAGAATTAAAATCAGATTTAATACATCCATGGTCTTCTCATTTCCTAACAGGTGTTAACGTTTTCTTATAATCCTACACATTGTGAATTTTAGTTTCAAAGTCTGCATTCACCACTCCAACCATGATGTTTTCTACTGTACAAAATCAAAAGTTATCCCTTCAGGTTGCTAATGATGACTGTGATAACATGGTCTTTTATGAAACTAATTCACCCACTTTGAATCAACAGAGATGTCAGCTACACTGCAATTAGGAATAACTGGAGAGTCATCTGTTTGGAATCTACTACTATTGATATGATATGGGGTCTACATGTAGGAGCCACCCATGAAAATTCAAATAAATTTTGTGAAAATTTAAAATAAAATTTCTGAAATTCATCCCACTGCATAATAAGACTGACAATCATACAAATGACTCAATCTTACTGATGAACACTTTGTTAAATAACTGATTTAACAAATTAATGAAATTTGGCAACTATGATTTGACAAATTAAGAGAAAGATTTAAGAAATAAATTAAGATTATTTTAAGAGTTTAACAAGGATATCTGTCCCTTCTGCTGAAATATTTTAATTGTATGAACATTAAAATTCACAATATTATTATTATATATACAATACATAATATGTATAAATATATTTGAATAATTTATATGTGTATACAAATCTTTCAGAAGATGAATTAGATAATCTATAATCAAGGATTTTCAAGTTTTTATTGTATTTTTAGTTTGTGTGGGATTTTTTTCAGTAAATGTAATTTTAAAGCCAAAAACTTTTGTATTTAAGATTAATTTGACAATTTCAGGTAGCATTTTAAATTTCAATTCTTATACTTAGAAATTAGTGGCTACACATTTTTATGTGCAATTTATGATATGATGAGTTCACACTTGTCACTTTCTAGTTAATTTCTAGTCATATGATTCATTATATTTAACTGATCTTCAGGGTATCAGTGCTTTGCATGCACACTTGGACATTTTTCACTCTTTGATCTTGAGTCTCTCTCCTAACATCTAAAATGGTGACTTATTCAGTTACTTCCTGTTGAAAGCAAACATTTAAGTATTTTATAAATGATATGATTATTTCAGATTTCCTTTAGAGAATTTTGGATGGTACTTTTTACCTTTCGAATGTTGTGAGAGAAATGTTCCCCCTATCCCTCTAGGTTCTTTTCAGACTAACTGAACAATCTAATTAACCCAAATTTATTTATATACATATGGGAATCTACATAGATGTGGATTCCAAAGACAAGGGGGGGAATACTGAGATGATATATTCTGAACTAAAGGGTTTGGGGCTTCAAGGAGAAAGGAACAAAATTCACATAATTAGGAAAGTATATCTTATATGACAAAGACCAGATGCAGTGTAATTTAGATGTTTGCCTTGACAATTAGACAGATTTATCTCACAGATAATTTATTTCTGGTAAAAAATACTAAGATTCCCAATTTGCATTCTTCTAGCTAAGTAAGGAAGTGGTAAATGCTTCATGTGAGTCTGTAGAGCCTCAGTCATCTCAACTCAAAATGTACACATACTAAATGATAATCCTTGCCAAGGTCTTTGGGATTGCCTATCCTGAAGTTCTCAGAAAGACTTCACACATTTAAAAAAATTAGGATGCGATATTTACATGGAATGTGTTATTTTTAGGAATTGACTATTATATTAGGGTATTTTATATTTTTTCTATTTTTTAAATTTACTTTTTATACATATATATTTATATACACACATATATATTATATTGTGTCATTGTCTCCCCACTGTTCTCCCATCACCTTACCACCCATGTACCACCTTAGTCTTTTGTGTCTTCCCCTCCCCTGTTTTCTCCCTCCTTCCCCTTGCTTGCTCCAAAGTACATATACTTTGACAACTCAAAGGAAACCCCATGCCTGTATCAGCACCAGGTAAGTCTTTCGATTTATTTAAAAGCATGATTCTCTTCTGCACATTTTCATTGCAGCACTATGAAACCCAAATGCCAGCATGACATTCAGGATATTGAACAATTTGTCTCAATTTAAATTTCAGCTTTATCACCAGGTAGAACCCTGTTTTGTGGGACCACTGTATCTATGTAGCAATACATATGTGACTCTATCTACCCATTTTTCATTTGAATGGGATGACAGTTTCTCCACAACATCAGTCTCAAAGCTGTTGCTCTTGATAGGATTTTGCATTTAATTATTGGATCAGTGAATATGCATTAGGGCATTAAACTACATATAGTCTAGTGCTACTTATATCTCTTTATTATGTGACCATACCATGCATATTCACTTATTAGACCATTTTGTATTTTGAAGAGCAGTGTTGGTTAAATCATTGGATACTCCTAGCAAACATCATCAAGGTGCTTGATGGTAAGGAAAACAACTAAAAGCAAATTCCAGAGTAATGAGCATTTATAAGAATATGTGATAAGGTGATGGGACAACCTCAGGATGGATGTAATATGTGTGTGTTTATATATATTCTTGTGTAAATGCAAAAATATAAAAAAAGAAGTTTGTGGACATATGAAGGTGTGAAGTTATACTTCCAAATTATGTAGTAATAAATGGTTGGCATTATATTTTATATAATATAGTGATATGTATTTATGACAAATCAAAAATATTGAGGAAATATTTAGTAAAAAATGAACTATGATTAGTTAAAAATGAAAGAACATGAGTCCTAGAGTCAGAATATTTGTTAAGAAGAAAATGACTTAAATTTCTGTAAGTAACTAGAGATTGCGGCAAAGTAAGATTTTTGGTTTATTGCAAAGATTATTACAAATCCAGTCACATAGCATGTTCTCAATAAATATAGCTACTATAAATATTTGAAACCATTGAGCAGATGGGGAATGAGTTCTCTATTAAAATAGAGTCATATGTAGGAAAAACAGGTGAGACCAAGTGAAAAATTAAATTTGCTTCACCCTTCACCCCTCTCCAGAAAAAAATGTTTTTACTACAAGGGGGTTGTGTAATAGGCATAGACATAGTATGGTACTGGTGGAACTGTGGATGTGTGGATTCTTTAGGCAATGGTAGATAGAGGTCTTGCTCACACCTAGAGCAGAGACTATCCATTGCTCAGTGACAAGGTAACCGCACACACTAATGTCAGTGTCATTTGTAAAGAATTCCAGCAAATGCTCACTGCTCAGAACCAAGTTACAGGAGATAATTTTCAATGTATCTGGTGAATGTGGAGCCATAAAATGGCATTTTGCATTATTTTATAATTCAGGTCTACCCCCAAGTTGGTATAGTCAAGATAATTACTTTCTATTATAAATATCCCTGAATTCTATGGTAAAGGATGACACAGAATAAGGCTCAATAAGCTTCTGCTGAATGAATTAATGCTGAATCTTCACTTCCTTCTGGCAATCAATATTTTAATTACATTGGTGGCAGTAATGGTTAATTCATGAAGCACTAATGGGACACAAGCACATTCCACAGGAAGAAAATATAGAACAGAAAGCAACAAATAGCATCATGGATACCATTAGATAGATATATTGGTCTTTCTTCTCTCCTGCCTGTGTACGGTAATCTGGACCCCATATGGAATAAAACATCAGATTTCATGCCTGCTGTTATCTGATTTCTATTGTTTTTCCAATTGTTTTTGTATTCTTTGGGACTTAATGTGTTGATGCCAACTTAACTCTTTTTTCATCCTTCATATTGCTTCAATCAACCTGTATTTATTGAGCATTTAATATATACCAGGCATATTGCTAGCTGTTAAAGAGATAATGATTAACGGTAGAGTTTTTGTTCTCAGTGTGCTCAAGTCTTCCTTTGGGGAAGACAAGTAACAAGAATGAAAAGTCATTTTATAGAGAAACACACAGAGAACACTAAGAACATAGAATGTGCTTTCTGTTTTGAATCTTGGAGAAGGAAACAGTTGGAACTGTTAATGTGTAACTAAGAGATATAAAGGGAACTCAAAACATTAGGGGTTCACCCTTTAAAGGCATTTGATCATCAAAACAAAGAAGGCATACTCAATGTGAAAAATATTAATAAAATTGTACACATACTAAGAGAAGAATTTCAAATAACAAATTCTCAATAAACCTCCTTAAATTACCCATATCCTAAGGGTCAAATACTCAGTCAAACAGTCTAGGCTTGAAGTAGGTGGCTAAAACCTGATAATCTGCCAGAAGTAAGTTTGACATTGTCTCTGCCAAGGACAGGAGTAGGCTCCCCACATCTCTCATTCATGTGTCTCTCTCAAATATACCTTTCTCCATTCCTCCATAGGTGCCCCCCAATCAAGAAATCTGGTTCATCGCATACTGAGATTTATAATCTAATAAGGTGGCTGCATGAAAATTGGATGGGAAAAATAGCAATTGTTCAAGTTCCTCCACCTTTAACAGAGATGTATCTAGGGCAAAATCTCCACAATTTTATGTTCAGAAACCTTTTTCCTGGCGATTTGGTCAGATAGCATTTCTAAGGTAAACTCAGAGATATATCTCAAGATATCCTCTTGATACAGGATAGTGACAAACTTAAAAATTGAATAGGTGCCAAAATGCCTTGGACAAAGTCTGAAAGAACTGGAAGAAAAAAATGGAAAGCGGGAAGAGAGGTTGGAGATAAAAGGAAGACGCGAGGAAAGGGGGAAAAAAAGGAAATGGGAGGAGACAAGACTGGTAGACTGAAAGAACAGACCCATGTGGCCTGGTCAGTGTAGGCCAGCTGGAAGAGTGAGCTGGTTCCTGGAGATGACCAACAATTTAAAATGATGATTTGTACATCAGCAATTGTGAAAAAAGTTTGAAGCACCTGGAGAAGCAGAGCAGCATGGGATACTGGAGAAAGGAGAAGAAAAGACACCAAAGAAAGACTGGGCTTTGTGAAAGTGTCTCCCTCGGAGGGGCAAAGGGGCACCATCTTAAACTGTGTTTGGGACTTTGGGACTAAATGGTGTCTGGGGTAAGATAACTGGACACTTGTGGCTTTAAAACTTTTCGTTTTTCCTGGCTAATTTCCTTGTAAATAAAACCCTGTTGTTGAACTGCATTTAAGTGACAACTGCTTCATGCAGGTGAAGCAGACCTGTAGTTTGTTGTTTAGCGTTCTGCTCCTTTTGCACATGATTTTACTCTCCCCCCAAGTTACATGAAAATGGCACGATAATTGTAAAATTAGAATTACTACCCACTGGACTCTGGTGGGTTAGGCAGGTTCTACATCTTTTATTCAGATTAATTATTAATAGTGACCTCTTCCATTCTCAGAATATATTGACTTAAGCAATACATTAAATGATCATCCTACTAAAATCTGACCAAAATAATCTTAACATTTTCTTCAATTTGACTGAAATTTATACAGGCTTCTTTCTGCTTCTATACCATTGATATCCCTCTCATTCCTTGTGCTTCCACAGAATCTTGAGGACTTAACTAAATGAATGTCTCTCTCCTTTATTAGAGCATTCACTTTAGATAGATCTTGATTGCAAGTTCTTTCCCTGCCCCTTTGAGATGCAAATATTTTTAAAACCTCTTGAAACCAGTCCCCATCCTTAGGTGCTTTTCAAAAGTCATCTCATTTAACATCTCATAAACCTACTGGTGTAAAGGAGCTTATTATGGATAACAAGATTCATTCTCTTCACCTTTATGGCTTTGAAGTGATTCTGGGGACAACAAGCCAAGTATAACAAAAGATGCTCTAATCACTCACTCAGGAAATACCAAAGGTTATAAGAACTGTGATTGATCTATGAACTGGCCACCTCATTCTTGTTCAGTTTTCTCACTTCTTACCTGGCATTTATTTTTCTGCTTTAATACTCTAAAGAAGAGAAGGCTTTGTTTTGTTCATGCAATCCCACTATTTTTATGTGTATGAGTGAAAACTCTTCATCATCGACCTTTCACTTTTGAAAACTAGTATACAAAACCTTATTTAAATAAGGTTGAAAGACTTGGTGAACACACTATGAAGACCCTGGGAACCCCTGCCTAGTCTATCAGGAGAGCAGAACATCTATATTGGCTTAAAGTGAGAACAGGCTCTGTCCTGTTTTGGGAAGCAACTGTGTGGGAATCATCTGCCTGTGAGTAAACCAAACTGTTCCTCCCCACTAATGACCAAGGCGCCAATTAAAGATTTAAGCAACAAATATCATCTTCAAAGTGCATCTTCAGAAATCAAGAACATGATTTAACCCCAGAATTTGCTCTTTGCTGTGCATAGATAGATCATATCCAAGGGCAACTTTGGAAATTGAAAGATCTAAAATTATAAATGAAAATTAGAAGCCTCCTAGCAAGAGTAACTATAGCTTTGATGACAATGACCTATCATCCCCATCTATATAAACTGAACTCAGACTCTGAATTGTTGGAACTGTTCTCACAGAGTAAAATCTGCTGAATTGCTTTGCTACTTGAAGTCCTCACTTTGATTACCTAGTGAAATCTGTATCTAGTCATCAGTGACATTTTTATTTCACTCATCTAGAAGAGAATTTCCACATATGCACAATCAGCAAACTATTGATCCCAGTATGCCTTACATATCTACCATCTATAAGGAAGTAATGTTGTTTGTCCTCCCAGCAGCAGAAAGGAGAGATTTTTTTCTAAAGGCTTAGAAGGAGACTATGATTTTAGATTGAGGAGGCACAAATGTATTTCTCCAGGAGACTAAAAAAGGTGATTTTTGAGTCACCATTTTTTCCAATCACTTTTTTGTTGCTTCAGCTTTTTGTAGGAGAAACAGATATTTACTGTTTGTAGAAAGTTATCATTCTCTACAAAATATTTCCTTATAGTATGTACAAATTGATTGCTCTCTGCCTCCAAGGTTTATTTAAAATAGAAAGTTGCATGAAAAATGATTACAGTTTTAATTAAACCTCTTAAACTCTATTCCCACCCACCTCAACTATATCTAAAAACTTTAAAATTAGGAAGTACTGAAGCTGTACTATGACTAATCATTGCAGATAAAAGATGACAAGGGGTTTCTAATGCTTCATATGCAGCTTGACCTTCAACAATAAAAGCCAATTATAGGGGAAGAGAACAGGCAAAAATTATTCCTTTCTTTTGTCTGATACATTTTGGACCCTTCAAACATACTTCAATAATTGCCTAAAGGAAGCAACACTAGTACATTTTAATAGCTGGCTCAAGGGCTAAATGTATTGTTTAAATAGCTAGAGTTGAAGTAAACAACTTGTAGCATTGAACAAAATATTGTGGAACTGATTACTAAAAGATATTTGTTAACTAAAATAAATGTACCTGTCATATCACTAATTTTAATGAAAAAAAGAATTAACATTTTTTAAATAAAATTAATTCTGAAAAGATAATATTTTCAAAGCTGGTTGCTGCAGCTTGTTTCTGAGGTGTGTTTACAGAGAATATCCTTGGTGATATTATTCTTAGAAGAGCTCTCTAGAAAATAATTGTGGATTTGATAGATTTCTGCTGAAATAAAGGCAAAAATGAAGAAAAGGAGGTGACAATCTACTGTTTGCAAATATCTGAAAGGATTTCTTTTGAACAGGCACTTGTATACACTACTTATGTCTAATTTAATGAAGGTAGATGCAAGATAAAGAGGAATCAATACTGAAACAAATACTAAGAGGTAAATAAGATGCACTGCATAAGAGAGCTTTCACAATAGCTAGAATTGCTAAACAAAAATAAGTTAGTGTATTATATGGTTATGAACTCATAACTTCTGAGTGAACCAAACTGACAGCTATAAATTATACTGTGCCTGATGCTTCTTCTTTAACTATGAGTTCAGTTAGACTTCTAAGTTCTTCTCAACCCTGTTGATTCTAAGGTAGATGGATAGTTTCAATGTTTCTATGAATGTCCTGAATGTATATGCACTTTCTTTTTTCACACATGCCAGTTGTGCTTACAATTCTGAAACTATACGAGCATTTAAAAATTTTATTTTGTAAATAGTATTAAAGATGATAGACACTCAAGAGATCATTTAATTGAAACCCACTTATGGAATTGAAGCAACAATGAAAGGTGGAATAAATATTGCATACATCATAATTAGAGGGACTTTTTATTATATCCTTTTTGTGAAGAGCCATGAGACCTTGTCAACCACAATCCATAGTCCATAGCTATGGTTTGTATATATAAGCAAATTTAGTCAAGCATTAGTTCCAAGTTAGACTGAATATATATTGATAGTTGGATTCTGGAATCCTTAGTTCTAATTGTCTCTTAACAAATCTTTAATGAATGCTTATTATGTCCCAGAGTCTATATATAAAGTCTTATGTATAAAGTTTGCTATAAACAACACAAAATCCTCACAGTCATTGAACTTCTTTCTAAAGATAATAGTACAGAATATAAAAAACAATGCTATAATAAAGTAATGTGAACAGGTAGGTACAATCCTCTAACTGACCCAAGTGCAAAGGTTTGTTTTGTTTTACTGCAAGTCTCAGTATTTAGAATACTATGTAGGGAAATTCTATAATGAAGTATAGCATCATGATATCATAGTGTCATGAGTTAGGAAAGACAGGTTCATTACAAATAAACCAATTGTAGGTAGAAAATAGTGAAAATAGACTGGAGATGAACATAAGATGACATAGGATCAAGATAATGGAGTTTGTGATGACCACATCAAGATGTTAGTGCTCCTCCTGACAGACAATGGAAAGATTTGAAGAGAGGAGGTAGTAACTTTATGTATGAGTAAGTGGAGAGAAAGAGAGAGAGAGAGAGTGAGAAAGAGAGCATTAAGCAAAACTTGATACTAAAACTTGAACACTTGAACTTGACAAAACAGTCCACATTAAAAACAATTAGTGAGCCCACACTTCCACCCAGTTACCTCAGAGACTGGGCCACCTATGTCCCCAGATGCTCAGCCTCCCGTGCAGCACCCCCAGGTGTGGGGGGCTACTGGATGTGTGGGCCAAAGTGGGGGATGGTGGGCATGGTGAACGTCTTCAGGTCAGTAGAGTCACCCCTTCTGGTCTTCTCCAAATCCAGTCAGTTGTCACCAGAAACAACTAAACCACTAATTCAGTGGCAGAAATACATAAAGATGGAGGTGAGGAGAAAGAAGTAAAACCCAGAACAAACAAATCTTTCAGATCCATGAGATGCAGGGCTATGAGACTAACTATAGAGACAAACTGTCTCAGAAATACAACCACAGGTTTCCACAGATGGAAACAGAATATTCAGTTCAGAGATGCCTTCCGTGTGAGCTAAGCACCTTCCCATTTTATATGGAGAGGAAAGTCACAGAGATGGGCAGCAACCCGACTACGAACTGAACCAACCATCCGCCAGTGCATATCCTGATTAACAAACTTCTTACATGAACATCGACTGGGAGAAATGCTCCCAACACCAAAGACAATTATAAAGCAAGAAGAAGGAAAATGTGACAGAAGTTGGGTTGGAGCAGATGACCAGCAAGAAGGATGAGGCACTGAATGGGTACAAACAAACATGAACTGGCTACCCACAACAAAGATACACCTGGAAAACTAAACACAGGCCACTGTGTCCCAGGAAAACACCTGACAAAAGAGCATTGCTTCAGCAAAGAAGAATCCAATGGACTAAAAATTGATCAATAACTGGTAGTGAAAGAAGAGATGGAGTGACTGGGGGGGCAAGGGGGAAGGGGAGAGGAGGAGGAACCCCCCCAAAATATATGTTGCTTTTCTTAAAATATAAATAAAAAAACACAATAGTGAAAGCAGAATAAGGATATCTTTACACAATCTTCCAATATATCCTCGTATTTTTTGTGTGTTCTTGTCATATTATTTATTTCTAATGTCATCCCTTAATACAGATCTGAATTAATGTATTACAAGAATTCATTTTTTTCTTAACTTGGAATGTCCCTGTTAAGACAATGGCTCAGCCCCCCCTGAAGAATATTCAGGGGAGAGGCAGCAACCTGTGCTAAGAGTTGAAGAAAAGAGAACAGTTAGAGTATTAAAGGGGAACTGAAGTTTCATATGAGTTGAAATGCAGAATTTAGGGTTTAAACTAGAAAAGATAGAAGCAAGACCATACAGGGTTTTCTGCATGAGATTATATGGTTTAAATATAATCCAGAAATAATAAAAAATACCCCCAAATAATTGAGCAATGAAGCAGCATAATCCTGAAATACCTGGAATCAAAATATATTAATCTCTGGGCAAAGAAGTTAGCTCTGAAATGACTCAGGTTCTTACTCAAAAACCTGTTCTGGGAGGTACTTTAGCTTGGGCAGAAGCAAGGGAAACAGACAAATAACCCAGTCATTTTCAATTGCCTTTAAGTCTTCAAAACAACTGTTTTTAATCTTTCTTCATTTAGACATGGTGAAAGCTGTAGCATTAGTCTCTTTCCTATATCCACCTCTTAGAAATGGTCAAGAAAAGGTAAGGACGGGGATTTTGTATGTTTATTAGAGTCATTTTTAGAATATATTTGGAAGTGCTGAAACTCAGAAGGTAAATGGAGAAATAGAGTGTTTTTATCATAATGAAAACTTAGAGCAAAGATGCATTGCTAGAAATGGATGATTACCAAGGGATTACTAGGCTAATGAGTGGTTTATGATGGCTAAAAGGTTTAGATGGAAGGATGCAATGAATTGGTAAGGGAATAATAGCTCATTCAACATTGAAAGACATCTGGGCCACTTAGAAATTCTAGAGAGACACTTAAAACATATCGTGATCTGAGTAGGACATGGTTAAAATTACATGCAAGGGCTACTCTCACACATGTCACACTGAACTGTTCTTTTGGCAATATTTAGTTTCAATTTCTCCTTTTTTCTCTCTCACACATGTACACACACTATAAGTAAGCATTAAAATATTTTTTATTACTACTTTAACCAATTATACTATGAAAATAATAGTAAACTGCTTCTTTTATATGTACCAAGTTTTACATTTCTATATAAGCAAATGTTACCTAACCCCTAAGATTTGATTATAGATAGCCATACATCCAGTCATTGCATCCATTGTAAGGCCAGGTACCTGAATCTCAGTGGTATGAAATAACTTGTACAAGAGTAAATGTCAGACCCCTTTGGAATACACAGTAATACCATATGAATGTAACCATTTTCAACTCAAGTTAAGAAAAGTCCATCCTGTCTTACAGCAAATGTTCAAAGCAGCAGTATTTATAAAATCAAAAATTTGGAACAGTTTAAATGCCATCAGTTTGTGAATGTAAAACAATTTGTGGTTTAGGCAAATAGAATATTATCTGGTGATTAAAAGGAATTATGTAATTAATGCAGACCATAAAATGACAAACATAAAAGATTTTTCACATCATGTAAAAAAAAAAAACCTTCACAAAAAAATCTCATAATGCAATCTCAAAAACAGACAAATCCACAATGACTGAAACTAGACTAGTGACTGCCTGGGGCTGGAGTTGTGTCTGGGGTAAGGGGTAGCAGAGACAAATGGTAATAATTAATTGTGGGTTCAGACTTGTGATAAGATAAATATTTAAAGTAAGACAGTGGTGATAGTTGTACAATGCTGTGAATATACTAAAGGACATGAAAAATATATTTTAAGTGTATAAACTTTATGGTATGTTAAACTATCTTAACAGAGGTTAAATGGCAGAGTCAAGATTAGTACTGTGTGATTATAGTGTCTGAATACATTAACCAATTTTCTCCTATTTCCATACAAGGATTGTCAACACTATTTGACTCTATTTGACTACTATGAATTGCAAAAGACATAGTATTTCCTATAGATTTTCATGCCTGTTAACTTCACCTAAATGATAAAATATCTGCAGCTCAAGATCTCAAATTAACTCTTCTCTGTTCAAAATGTCAAAATCTATGGCCTAATTTTATTTCTTTGTAGAGACAAGATTCTCTTGTCTAAAGGAAACTTGGACTTCTCTAGTCTATGCTTTTCTGTTTCTTAGACATTACATTACCCTATTTTTTACACCTTTAGGAACTCAATTTCTCTCAAATACTTGTTCCCTAGATTACAAACTTTTTAAAGCATTACCTATCCTTAGAAAGAAAACAGAACATAATTATTTTTTCAAGAAATATTTATGTGCTCTTTTTTAGCCTCCTAATCTGATTGTCCTTATAGCTTGTTTTATGGCTGAAAAACTCTTGTAAAAAGTCATGCAATGATTTCATTTCCCCAAATTTTACTTATGCAGACTCTCACACCATCAAAGAATGACTTTTATAATTACTACTTATCTATTCAATATATTTTTCTCTAAATTAGCACCTTGTGGTCAAATCCAACAGAATTCCTAAACATCAAATGTGGAGTAAGGGGAGTCTTAGCATGAACCAGATTTAGGATTTAGTAAATGTAAACTCTGCCACTCTGAATCTAAAATTTCACATTTTAGTTAGTGTGACAAAAGGTATTAAAAACAACGTGTCGGGAATATTTATCAAAGAGTGCTAGATATATATTAAAAATGCTGAACAATCAGTCAACATTTCTATATTTCAAAAAGTGAAGAAACAACTTTCAACTATCATTATCATTAAGCAATATTGATGATATTTTCAACAGAAAATATATAAAACTACAACAGAAAAGTAAAACTACTTGTATAGGTTTCATTTATTTCAATTTTATATTGTATACCTATTTACATATAGATTCATATTGATGGAATGTGAAAATTCCAAAGTGAAATTTAAACTAAGTTCATTAGTAATTATTATTCTTTTCCTTCTTGCAATCAAGTTCTGATTGTCTTCTCAAACAGTTGAACAAAACACACCTAAATTCCCTTATGGATCATATGCATGCCTTTAAAAATGCTAAGATGTAGAAAATATTGGAATTCTCACTATATATATCTAACAATGTAAAGGTCAATTTTTAAAGAAAAATCACTTACATTAAGAATTTCTCATTGAATTATTAGTAGATGGAAATGAGTTGAAAAACTCAATATTCAACAGAACTTAATGATGACATCCTTAAGAAATACATATATTGTTTGAGAAAGCTCAATACTTTTTCTGCAGAGATTCAACTAACTACCTTCTCATTGACTATATGGAATTTCTTTTTCCTCCATACCTTTGCAAGTATACATATATATTTCTTCCTGCTCTTTTTGACACAGGCCTTTCTAAAATATTCATAGTAACTCATTGTGGTTTTTATTTGAATTTCCCTGATTATAAGTAATGATAGCTATCTATATGTGTTCTTTGTAGTAATTTCTATTTAGCTTGTCAGAAATTAAAAAAAAAATCATTGGGTTGCCTTCCATCTGTTCTTTGTTGATTTTAGATATTACATATTTTAGATGCATGATGTGCAAAAATTTTCTCCTTTTGAAAATGTTGTTCAGTAATCTGCCCCCTAGGTGTTGACCAAATAATACAAGAGCATGAATTTAAAAGGGACATGTGGATGCCTATATTTAATACAACAATATTTGCAACAATCAAGCTATGGAAACAACCTAAAAGTCCAATGACAGATGAGTAGAAAATAAAAATTAGTATATATTCAACAATAAAAAAATGAAAGCTTGGCGTTTTAATAACCATATATAAAATAGGAGGGGGTTATATTAAGGGAAATAAATCAGAAGGAAAAAGACAAATACTGGCTGATTTTATCATACATTAATGGAGAAATATAAAGGAACAGACAAATACAAACATGAACAAACCCTTGATCTCTGACTTCAGAACTGAGGCTACTGGAAGGGGAGGATAAGAATTGGTATCAAAGGGGTGGGGGGTGAGTAGAGTCTGGGCATCTTAGCATCTTAATGATGCTCTGGTGGTAGGTGTGGTATGATAACATACATTTATAGAGGCATAAATCTATATCCCTAAAACGTATGTAGTGCTATAAGTCAACCTTACCTCAATGAACATAGTATAATAAAAAGACACATGTACAGTTTAAATATAAAAACCCATATCCACATTTGTATTCTTCATTGGATTAGAGATGTCTCTCTAGAGGTTAAAAGGCAAACAACTAGCCAAGAAGCAATCAAGTAAATTCATACTTCAACTTTGGTACCAACAAGCTATTGTGGGAACATTGTTTTTTAAATAATGGAAGAACTTTATACTTAATACAGTCTTATATTCACTTTAAGTTAAGAACAAGTACCAGAAAGCATTTTCACCCTCATACTCTTGGTCCCTTGGCCTTTTTCCTACAAATACATTGAAGACATAACTAATATAACCAATTATTTGGTTAAATAAATTATTTGGTTAAAAATTATTTGGTTAAATAAATTATTTGATTAAAATTGCAAATTACCCTTCCATACCAAGTGTGTTAATCTAAACAAGGAGTCTTTATCTTTCATGTTGGTTCTGTAATCTGCAATCTGTTGCAGAAGAGAAGTCAGGAATTTGAATAAGAGAAATTTCTCTGTAAATGAATTACAAGAAACTGAAAATTTCCAACAAGCTAAATGAACAGGGAAAGACTCTTCCAAGGACCTGTAGAGAAAAGATTAGTTCAGAGGCCTTGATTTAGATAAGGCCCTTATGTAGAAGATCAAACTGAATCACTTAGACTTCTAATCATGGAACTGTGAAATAACAAATGGATACCATTTAGCGTCACTAAGTCTGTAGTAATTTGCCTGAGTAGAAATAAAAAAGCAATAGGGAGCCTTACCAATAATTTTATAATGATGTGACAAGCCTTGCTGTGTTTGGCATTGGATACATTTGATACTGAAAGTGACAGAACGAAAGATTTTCAGCTTGCAATCTGTCCATGAAAAAGTGCATATGTTAGCTTACAGTAAAATCTGAAAGATATCATCGCTGAAATAACTATTTTTTCTGTTTTAAATCCTTGAATCTGACAGAAACAGCACTATGTCTTTGCAGAATATATATCACAGTGTTATACTTATGCATAAAAGATAAAGTCAAACTATTTTTGATTGGAGTATACTTTTGAATTCAATATCTCAATATATAGCCTTTATGCTCCTCTTGAGAATGAACAAAATAAACTTGGTCTTCACTGTGTTGGATCTGTACATGTAGCTGATATAAAGCAACTGATGTGGAAATAATTCTACTCACAAAGTAACGGGGGAGAGAATTTGAATGGTTGCAATTATTTTGAATGTGATGAGCTCTAGTTCTGTAACTGAGAGCAGCACAGTAGTTCTTGTCACCCTTTAAAAGATCATCTGCTGCAGCTGAATCTTAATGGTAATTTCAGTGATGGCTTAAAGAACTGCCTAGTTACACCTTAGCTAGTTTAATTTTACTTTCTGTTAGAAACATTTCATAAGCCCAGTCAAAGGAAGAATTTTGCCACAATCCCTGCATGATGAAAATCCACTTTCCTACTGACAGGAAGGAGACAACAATTCTGAATCTATTGATCTAGGTTATTGACTTTAATGCAGGTAATCAATTCTCAGGAACAACTAATTCCATTTTCCTCATCCCTAATACTATCAATGCACTACTTTAAATTGTCATCCATTCATTTATTCATTCAGCAAACATTCATCTAGTACCTATTATAGATCAGGAGCTGCATAAGAATGGGGGTTAAGATTTACAAGGGCCAGGGCTCTTACCGTCAAAGAGTTCACCTTGTAGAAAGAAAGACATAAATATTAATTTGATATATAAGGTATTCTGTGCAATAAATAAAAACTAGATGCAATTGTGCACCAGTAAAAGTACTTAGTACCATTCTTAGGTCAGGAATGTCTTCACACATGATAAATTATTTTAGGATTTTGAAAGATTGGAAGAGATAAGATATGCACAAATCTATGCCTGATTGTAGAGAAGTATTTTGGTAAAAAGAATGTTCTTGTAACATGAAAAGACTTCTGCATTCTATATGCATTGGATTTTGTGTTATGGGCTGTGTAGACATGTACACTTCACCAAGATGTATAAATCAGCCTGGGGAAGTAGGGGGTGATAAACATGATATGTGTGCTTTAGAAATATAACTCATAGCATTGAGGAGAATGAATTAAGTTTGTGCATAGAGGGAAGAGAGCAGTTGAAACTGAAAGAAAAGAGACAACTGCAAAAATCTGGAATAGTCAAAACATCAGGAAGAAGAAAGTTGAAGGTCTTACACAATGTGATTTCAAAACTTACTATGTAACTATACCAAGTGTAAGAGTAGTATCACCATACAGATAGATGCAAATAGAAACCGATTATTCAGTCTAAGAGTAAATATTTATAATTTTTGTTCAACTGGATATTAACACAGATTTTAGAACAATTCAATGGACAAAGAAATATATACTACAATTAAGCTGAGACATTACTTATAATATAATATACAAATGCTCTTCCCCTGAATTTGAGTATTTCTGACTGCATTTATTGGTAACATTTCAGAGAAAATTAGCCATATGTCTACGTCACAGGGAAAAACTCGATTCCAATTTGAGTTTTATTAGCATCAGAATCCAAAGTCAAACACATACCTTGGAGAAGCTTCTATTATGTGCCACTGAATAAGCATTTACAGATAAATGCTTACTTCAGATCATACCCACAAGTTGATTGTGAACAATAAGCCTAAGGAGATCATAGAACTAAAATGTATACAAGGAATCAGGAAAAAGCATCTTTATAATATTGATTTAGGACATAATGCCCTAGATATAACATCAAAAGTCAATGCACAAAAAATTATTAAGAGAACTTCATACAAATTATAAAGGCCTATGCTTTAAAAGGCATTCTTTAGGAAATAGAAAAAAAAAGCTACTTTTAAAAGATTCATATACTTGATACAGGCCATACATGCAATATATATAAAGATTTTCAATATGTAATACCAAGTCAAAAATTCTTAATTTTAAAAAAGTAGACAAAAACAGATATCATACCAAAGATAATGGATAAATGAATAATAAAATTAGATTATTTTCATCAATCATTATGAAAATATGAATTAAGTCTCAATGAAGCACAATTTCACATCTACTAAGATGGTTATAGAAAAATACATTACTGGTAGGCATTTAAAAAAGAATAGTACTTTAGAACAGAAATTGGAATGAAAAATATGGACTCAAAAAGAGTATTCAATTGCTATTATTGAATGTGAGATAATATTGGGACTATAAAAGAAAAGTATCCATTTAGAAAATGAGAATCAACATGATATTGAAGATTTACACGAGTGAAATATTAAAATTTGAATTAACATTAAAATTCAATACCAAGAACTTAGTCTTGAGATAGCTCTTTTATAGAAGTAAAGAAAGGTTAAGAAAAGAATGAGAAATAATTTTGTGAAGCAAACAGAAGTACATATAGAACATAGAAGTACAGTGACTTGGAGGCAAGGTAGAGTGCCTTTCAACAGAGATAGCAAAGGTTGATTATCTACAGAACTATTTACAGCTCATTTCAAAAAGAATGAAGATGGGCCAAAAATCAAATATGGGAGAAGATAATTTATATTAGAAATATTTACAATACCCTTAATGTACCTAATATTATAATAATTAAGAACCTAGATTCTGGAGTTAATGGTGCATTTTAAAATCTTATTTGCTAATTAATTGTTGTGGGAAGTTGTGCTAATTTAATAGTCCAAGTTCTATTTGAAAAAAACAAGCACCATCAAATATAACTACTGCTTAGAATTCTGGAGAAAATTAAATAAGCGGAAACATAGAAACAAATCAACAATAAAATCCAACATAGCATATGATATTTTATTTTAAGTGTTTACTAAAGAGAACATAACTATCCCTATAGTTAATATCAGAATGTTGGAAAAAGCAGTCAGATCTATGATAAATAGATGTAAGTGCCCACAATTGACACCTATATTCATATGTTTGGATAGTTAGTCATATTTTGTATTATAATGAAAATTACCATACAGAGTAAATAGAAATAAAGATAATTTTCCATGTATCACATAAAGACACACTTCTGGTGACATTTTATAGAAGACATCCTACCAAAAATACATCCCAGGTAATTTATTTTATTTAGTATTTTTTCTAGTATTTTTTCAACAAATTAATCATGACTGATGACCTACTTCCAGAATAACTGTAATGTCAATGATTTTCCTCTGATCTCATGCTATTTTTCCAGTATAATTTATGTATGTGTTAGTATGAAATGTGGATTTTAATCATTATTAGAAGTAGTAAGTCTTCCACTACTTTAGTTGCCACATATAAAATACACCTTGTCAGTTTCTAGAATGGCATTTCTGTTATTTCTTAAACTACTTGAGAGCTGCAGGTTAAACACACTTTGAGAAGATGGAAATGCCTGAGTAGACATTTCTATGGTCTACTGGTCAAGTGGCAAAATATCAGTGATAGGTCAGAGGGTTCGAAAAACACTGTAAAATGTCTAGGATACATTTTAATTGGTCTTGATATTGAATTCACAGGATAAAAAAATAGGTATGGATAGCCACCTTTTGTCTTCCATCTGCAAATAAAATATCAACTTTGTGCTTACTTCTTAATATATCATTATTGCATACAACTTAAAAACTTTTGATGTTAGGGTACAGAATATCAAAACTCAGGAAGAACCCATTGTCACTTAGAGCTCCAAGTGAAAAAAGGTTGCCCTGCAGATTCATCCAAGATTTCTCTTAGACTAGGCCCAACTAGTGGAGACTATATAAAAAAGCACATTAGGTATGGCAAGGGGGATATAATGAGCTCAGTTTTCTATCCTCTTCAAGGAATGGATGTATTAAAAATCTCATGGTCTCTTGTGCAGAGGAACTGTTCCTAGTATTCTGGTATTTAATACCAGGGTAATAATGGTATTGTGTGACTCTACCCTATAAAAAGTAGTGATTGTACACAATGATATTATTCATCAATCAAAAAAAAAAAACAACACTTAATGTCATTTGCAGCAACATGAATGGAGCTAGAAGGAATCATGCTAGCATAAATAAGCCAGAAAGAAAAAGAGAAATATTGGATGGTCTCACTTATATGAGGGATAAAAGGACAACAAACAGACAGACAAGAAAAATTTAAAGCTAATATTCAGCAGAATTGGAGTACAGAGCGTGAGAGGGGAGGGAGGAATTGGGGGTGGAAGGAACACAAAAGATTAAGATGATGTTTCATGGATGATAATGTGGTGGGTAACCCTAGGGTAGATAAGCATGTTAAAAAAATAAATTTTACCCATAAAATATAAAAGAATAAGTTAAGAAAAATAAAGAAGACAAAGTCTCTTCCTGAAACTAGTGCTTATAGTAAAAGAGAACAAGTAACCTCTAAGTCTAATTCAGAGAAATTCCAGATAGGGGACCATTCATACAAAAAAAAGTGGTTGGAATATGGAGTTAATCAGCTGTTCAAGAAAGGACATGATCAGCCTCTAGCTAGGACTTTAAAACTGGGTCAAGACAATATTAAATCATGATAATAAAACCATAATACTTAATATTTTATAAATGTAATTACTTATTAAATACCACAAACAAATATTTGCAATAAACTATTGTTAGCTTTGTATTAGAGTTATAAAAATTAAAGCGTGGGGAGAATGAATCAGTTGCCTATGGTGATAAAATGTGTAACTGACAGCTTAAATTCAAAGCATATTTGTTTAATGTTGAATTCAACATGCATTTTTAGAGCTCTAGTTTAAGCCAGTGACATAGGAGACTCTGACTCTCCCCTTCCCTTAGGAACATACTACATCTACAATTACACAAGAAGAAATTCCTTCTGAAAGAAATGGAGAAGCTAGCTGAGTGATAAATTAAATTGGGCTAATAAGAAAGTACGTTAGAGGGCCAGGCATAGTACGTACAAGTTGCCTGTAAGTGGCAGTCTAGGAAGCCGCGGCTGGGGCCAGGGATCATGGTTTGACTCCCACTGGGGGCACGTAGTGAGACCTAGTTCCAAAAAAATATAGCTGAGTGTGGTGGTGCATGCCTGTAATCCCAGCTACCTAGGAAGCTGAGGCTAGGGATTGCTTGAGTCTGTGGTGCTCTGGGCAAAGTGAGCCTGCAGTTCCACAGGCAAAATTAGACCTAGACTAAAAAAAAAAAAAGTACATTAAAATGGGTAAAAAAGAGTAAAAGGGTGAGACACACTCTTGCCCAATAAACTGCACTTTGACATAATGACAACTAGGACAACTGGGAGGGAACTCACAATCCCCAGCTTCTCCCCAAAGGATTTAGGCTTAAACCTACCATGTATTGTCAGGTCATAACTCACAGCTAGAGGCTGATTGAGATCCTCCCTTGTGGAGTACTGACAGGTCTTGGCACAACGAATACTACTACAGTGAACCTAAAGAAAAAAGACAAAAGCTTAGACAATCATAAAGGTTTGGGAGATAGTCAAAACCTCAAGTCAGGCTAAACAAACTGTAAGGTTCACCTCTTGCGTGAGCACACTCCATCAAGACTGGAGAATGCTCAGAGATTCTTAAATTCTTTCTCTCTGGAGTCACTGGTACACTTGCCAAATCTGTAAGACCATCACCAGCATAAGACAGAAGGAACATAAGCTGTTAAATGTCCAGATTTCAGGACTAGCTGTATTTTCACTACACTGAACTATTCATGTCTGATAATCATAATTCCTCTTGGCATCTAGATTTTCTATTCATAGTGGGATAAGGGAATAGTGGGATAAGGAAATCAAGGCTATGTATGGTACTACAGAATGACATGCAGAAGATATCTAATTCCTCCTGTGGGGGCCAAAATTTATCACAAAAGGGTCCCTTGAAGGAGCTACAGTAAATTATAAATAATTTAAGGATTGTTCACCATGGATACAACATTCAAAGATATAAGATAAAGGTAAAATAGACTGAAGTGTTTATATGAAATTTAGTAAACCAAGCTGCCTGAAGAAGATACATCTAGTGTAGAGGAAGGAGAAGACATACCATATTATCTTGAAGACATACCACAAGGAGTTTCAGATTTAATGTGTTTTTTTTTTTTGTATAATTTCTTTTTAATGCATCAGATTAAATTTTCAAAGAGTGATATAGTCACATTTACACATTTAAAATACAGTTGTGTGTAATGGAATGAAGGTTTTTGAGTCAAGAATAGAGGAAATAACCAGTTGAGAGATCTTTTTGAAAGGCCAGTCCGGTAAAAATAAAAACACAAGTAGAATCAGTGGAAATGGAGATGAAGACAGAGATTGAGAGTGGAGGCTAACTGAAATGCAAATATAAAAGAACAGTACATTCAAAAACCCAATAGCAATTTGTTTTTGGGAACAACTGTGCTTTGAATGAGACACGTGCAAGGTGACCACCAAATATGAAGCTCTTTTTTTCTTTTTTTTTTTTTGGACACATAATGACATTTGTGTTTCTCGATGTTGAACATGGAGTTGATAGGTATTAGAGCATCAGAGATACCATGATGAAATATTAACAGCATGTTCCTAAATTATATCTCTGCAATGGATTCTATTCTGAAAAATTCTGAAGTTAACATGTAGATATGTTTTATTTACATCTGCATCATATTTTAGTGTGACAACATTAAGAAAAAAAATGTTCTTATGGTTCTTGGCAATCGTGCTATATTTTCCCTTCACTCTGGAGTTTTAGACAGAAAAATAGAGAGCCAACGAAAAGAAATTAAATGACGCTGGTGCGATTTCTTCTTTGCAGTTTATTATTTTTTAATTCAAATTTTAATCTATGTGTGAGGATTCTATGAACAACAACAAAAATCTAGAGAGAGAGATTCAATATCCTTCTTCCCCTTTAGGAATTCATTTACTGATAAAATGGATATCCTGTCAAGAAGAATCATGATAGGAAGTGATATCAAAAGACTCACTTTCTTCTCTCCTTTCCAGCAAATGATTTCTGTTGTTCTTTTATTTGGTGCTTCTCTGAATTAGACAAACCTTGCAATGGTCCATTGTACAGTCATTTATTGTCTTAGAACCACGAATTGGTGAATCTCTTGTGTAGATCTTCAATTTAATGCTTTGAATATTTATAATGTGAGTATTAGACAGAAGAATCTATCAAAAATGCGCATGGCAAGTTTTGAAAATTATGAAATAGCATGAGAAGAATCAAGATAAGAGAGGTACTGCTAATCTGAGAATGATGCTTGAAATGATTGAGATATGCTACCAGGTGAACTCTAGGTGAAACTACTTCAATTCATATTTACCGAATGTGAATTGCAATGCACAAATCATTTGAATGCACTGTATAGTTGTCCATGCTGTTTTTCTTTAGGTGGTAGATCATATCATATGTGCTTTGATGGTGGGTGTACTTTAACACTTGTAGGGGGTCTAGTACCCCAAAATAACAAAACAACGATGTAAACTGATGTTACATAATTAAAAAAATTCAATTACTCTGTTATTAATATTGCTATATCAGTCTTCTTTTGTTTTTATCTGCTGGTCTTGGATTTTAAGGATTTTTATAACTTTTGAAAATAAAGATAGCAAGAAGAGATGGAAGAGATGATAACACAGCAGGCATATTTTGTTAATAATGGTTAAATTATTTAGACACATTTATGTTTAAGAATTTTTGTTTTTGCTTAACTCTGGTGTAATGTCTTCATCCCTCTCTAAAATATATTCTCCTTTTTCAGTTTATAAATTTGAGGTAATAATTTGAATACTTTAACTGATTTTACCTAAATTTTAATATACATTAATTCACATATTTCTAACAGCTCAAAAATTTATATTACACTCTACTTTTCCCAAGTACATAAGAATCCCATGTGTCTTAATATTGCTAACTCTTATACCACCAATTTATTTTTTCTATTTTTTCCTGAAATTTTAAAATAAAATATAACTTTTAATGCCAATTTTTACATCCCTTTCTATCCTTGCGTCGAAGTACTTCTTTTAATGGCACTTTCTAGAAAGTCTAGCCCCGTATTACATATAGGTTTTAGTTTTCATATTTTTTTTTTTTTTTGCTTAACTTTAGCCTAACACCCAAATGATGGATTCCTAGGGTATAAAATTCTAAACTGCCAGTTATTTTCACTCAGCTTTGTGAAGATATCACCGCACTTTCTCTTCTGGCTGCTATTGTTACAAAATTTTTTTGTGGTATGTGTACAATTTGGTTTTTGATCTGCTAACTTTTAACCTGAATATTCCACCATTTAACTAATGTAAACTTGTAGTTCACATGAGTGATCATATAATTAAACATTTTTCTATCTGACACACAGTGTACTGTTTTAGTCTGTTGACTGTTATATTCTGGAAAATTTTCAGTCATTATCTCCTCCAATGATGTTTTTTTGTCTTTACCATTCTTCTTAGTCTCTTTTTATGAATGCCTTCTGAGTACATATTGGAGTCTGCTAGTTTATTTCCTAAAATTTATTCCCCAAACCATTTTCATATCTTTTAAAATATCTACATTTTGAGTGAGTTCCTCAGCACTACCTTACAATCGCAATGACTTTTAATTGAGTCTGCTCATGAAGCTATCAGTTTTTCAATATGCTTATTTATTAGTTTTAATTCTTTTATTATAAATTATAGCAACTCATTAATATCATTTAAGATTTTAAATTCCTTACTTAAAGAAAGGAAGCAGGTGGGCATGGTGGCATGTGCTTGTAAGCTTCAATCTATGAAGCATCTGGGGGTAAGTATTGCAGTTCAAGTCCTGCTTGGGGCAACATAGCGAGACCTAGTCCCAAAATATAGCTGGGTGTGGTGGTGCACACCTGTAATCACAGCTACCTGGGAAGCTGAGGCTGGGAATTTCTTGAGTCTGTGGTACTCCGGGCAACCTGAGCTTGTGGTTCCATGAGCAAAAATAACGAGACCTAATCTCAAAAAAAATAAATAAATAAATAAAAAAGGAAAGGAAGGCATTTTTTGACTATCTTTCTACTTTCTCATATATATTTACATACATATATGTATGTATATTTTATATATGCATATATGTATGTATAAGGGATATACACACATACATGTGTGTGGCTGTATGTATGTGTATACACATGCATGGAATATTTTGATATATAGGCCCACCTTAACTGGAATTCCTCTCTTCTTTCTCCCTCATGTTTCATTTACATTCAAATTTCTTTCCTTCAGGTTGTTATAATAACTTTTGATCTCAAGGAAGCTCAGGATTTCTGAATTGTGGATATAATAAATATATATTCATCAATAAATTATTAATATTAATTGCATATATTAATAATACCATTAATTATAAATATATATAGATATAGATATAGATATATATAAATCCAGTCACTGAATCATGTGTAGTTTAGCCTAGGCACTGGCTGGTGAGGCTATGAGGCTCAAGAAGTTATCACATCAGCTAGCAAGTGTCAGTTACAATATATTTGAGCTTTATTTCACCAGTGTTAGGAGGTTAGCTCACCTCTGACTTTAAGTTACAATTTTTACATCTGTTTTCTTCTGGGAATGGCACTAGTAATTATCATATAATTAAAATCTAGTCTTCATTTGCCTGTAGATTTGAGGTCAAGTAGCCTCACCCATTTCTTAAAAACACATTTAAATCTTCTATATCCTGAGTTTCCAACAATATATATGACATGCAATAATCTATAACTATGTATAATCTATATATATACATATATATATTTACTTCTAAGCATAGAAATTGTGGTTCATGGATCATGACTTCTGCCCCCATAGTTACAATAACTGCTATATCTTGACTCAGAAAAAATTGTGAGATTTGGCTTCTTATCTTATTATGAAAGCAGAGGTCTATCGGAGCTTTCTGGCTATAAAAGAGAGGAATGAGTGATTCAGTTCTATTGTAATTTAATAGTTGAAAATTCTCAACATAAAAACTTTATAAATTGTATATACATGTGTGATCACAAACACATTCATACACACATCACAATCTCTGACAAAGAAAGAACGTGTCAGTAATAGTGAAATTCAAGATTTTTCGTAATGGCAAGCTGCTCCCAAGTTTTAGTTTGTCTATTTGCTTTTGCTTTTGTTTATGCTCAATACTAATGCACAGTTACAAGAGCAACATTTCCTTTAATCAATTCCAATACCTTAGGAAAAAGCACATGAAAGCATAGTTGATGATTGAATTCCCATAACTTTCAAAATACTATTTTCCCACACTGAGCTGTCAGCCATCAAAGGCCAAAACTGTTGATTGCTAATATATGGCTATAGTCTAACTGGCATAGCATATTCCTTGGTTTGGACAAAATTGAAAATGAAATCCCAAATTGCCCATAGCTTGCAGTGGTTTCATGTTCTAAAATCAAGGAGTATTTCCAAATGGAAAATGTATAGCTGGTGGAACCCAAATAGAGTGACAGAAGCTCATATGGAAAAACTATAAACAAATCTCAAGTGAAGGTCTTATCCAAGCCTATAGATTTTATATCTTGGACAGAGGTGTCCAGAGACATATTTCAAAATTAACAAACTGATACATAAAACCATTCTTGTAGCAGTACAGACTTCTTTCCCCAAGTCTATTTGAATTGTTCTATTCTTAAGGGAAAGCAGAAGTCAATATTTAATGTGTGTGTTCATTGCTTGCTATTTTTTCTATTTTTACGTTAAATCCAATTTTCTCATGTTTATACTAACTTCCTCAATATTTCCAGTATACTCCATTTTATTTTATAGTAGTTTTAGGTTCACAGTATAATTGAGCAGAAAGTATATAAGCTTTCCTACTACACAAAATTCTCCCTGCCTACACTATGAACATCCCATAACAGAGCAGTACATTTGTTAAAATCAATGAACTAATATCAACAAATCATTATCAATCAAAGTCCATAATTTTCACTAGGGTTTACTCTTGGTATTGCATATTCTATAAATGTGAACAAATAATGGCATGCATGTGGTATTACACAAAATAGATCCATTGCCCTAAATCCTGTGTTCTCCTTGATCATCCCTCCCTGACCATCAGCCACTGACAACCAAGGAAAAATGTTTTACTTTTGCCTTATAGTTTTGCCTTTTCCAGATTGTTATATAGTTGGAATATATGAGGTATTTGCTTTTCAGACTGACTCAGTTTAGAAATATGCATGGTAGTTTTTTCTATATATATTAATGACTGGAAACCTCATTTCTTGTAGTGCTGAGTAATATCACATTATCTAGATGTACTACAGTTTATTTATTCATCTAATAGATGACATCTTATGACTTTCAAATTATATCTATATGTTATATCTATATATTATTATATCTATATATGTTATATATATGGATATAATTCGGAAGTTATAAGATATATATGCTATACACACATATATATATTCACATCCATGCAAAATTTTGTGTAGATATGACTTTAAAAATAACTTGGTATGGTAAATATTAAGGTGCACCCCTGACAGATAATTTGATAAGAGTATGTTTGCTTTTGTAAAAGTTAACCATCTGTCTTCCAAGTAGCTGTATCATTTTCACATTCCTGCAAGAATGAATGAGAGTACCTGTTGTTATACATCCTCAACATCATTTGATATTATCAATGTCTGGGATTTTGGTCATTTTATTATGCATGTACTGGCATCTAATGTTTTGTTTAGTTTACAATTTCATAATGAGATATGATGTGGAACATCTTCACATATGCTTATTTGCCTTCCATATTTCTTCTTTGATGAGATATCAATCTAGAACTTTTATCCTTATTTTGGATAAGCACTTTGTTTTCCTATTTCTGAATTTAAAGATTTATTTTGTATATATTAGATAAAAATTATTTATCACAGATATACTTGCAAATAGTTTCTCCAAGTCTGACTTATGCTCTCTCTCATTCTCTTAACAGCAACTTTTGCAGAGTAGAAAGTTTACATTTTAATGCAGCTTGATTATCAATTCTTTCATGAATTGTGTTTTGTGTTGTATTTACAAAGGTATCATATGCAAGGTCAAATAAATATTTTCCACATTGTCTTCTAGGAATTTTATATTTCTAAATTTTGTATATACATTTATGATCCATTTTGAGTTAAGTTTTGTTAAAAGTATTAAATCTGTGCATCCCTCCCACCCTCCTTTCTTTCCTTCATTCCTTTCCTCTTTTCCTACCTTTATACAGATGCCCAGTTATAGCATCATTTGTTGAAAATGATGCATTACTCCACCACATTCTATTTACTCTATTGCCAAAGATTAGTTCGTTATATTTACGGGGATCTATTTTTGTCCTCTCTATTCTGTTCCATTGATCTTTTTTGTCCATTCTTTCATCAATGTCACACTGTCTTGATTACTACAGCTTTATAATAAGTCTTAAGGTTGGGTACTGTAGGTCCTCCTACTTTGTTCTTCTCCTTATAACCTGTTGGCTATTCTGGACCATCTGCCTCTCTATATAAACTTTAGAATGAATCTGTGAATACCCCAAAATTATCTGATAGTATTGTAGCTGCCGTCACAAATAATATATAAGTCAACTTGGGAAGAACTGACATTTGAACAAATGTGAGTCTTTGTAGAAAAGAACATGGCTATCTTTTATTCATCTTTTGTTTTATTTTTTAAATTAATTTATATATATATATACATATATATATATATATATTTCACATCATTGTGATCCCTGGATGTCACCCACCACCTCCCCTTCCTTGCTGCTCCAGTTGGTCCCGTCCCCCAGTTGTGTACTTTTGTTTGGTTGTCCATATTAGTGAAACCATTTGATTTCTGTCTTTTTCCTTCTGACTTGTTTCTACCAATATGATTCCCTCTAGGTACATCCATGTTACCAAAAAATTATCAAATTTGTCATTTTAATTGATGTGTAATATTGTGTATATATACCACATCTTCTTCAACCATTCATCTGTTTTGGGACATTTGGGTTGTTTCCATGTCCTTGCAATTATAAATAGTGCTGCAATAGACATCCAAGCACAGGTGTCCCTTTGTGGAAACATTGAGTTCTCCTTTAGGTAGATTCCCAGAAGAGCAATTGCTGGGCCAAATGGTAGTTCCATTTTCATTAGTTTGAGAGTTCCATTTTCATTAGTTTGAGGGTCCTCCGCTTTCCATAGTGGTTGGACCAGTTTACATTCCCACCAGCAGTGTGAGAGAGTTCCTTTCTCTCCACATCCTCTCCAGCACTTGTCTGTGTTTTGGAATGTGGGCCTTTCTTACTGATGTAAGGTGGTATCTCATTGTGGTTTTGATTTGCATTTCCCTTATTGCTAGTGAGGTTGAACAGTTTTTCATGTTGGCCATATGGACTTCCTCTTTGGAGAAGTGTCCTTTTAGATCTTCTCCCCATTTTTTTAATTGGTTATTTTGTTTTGTTTTTGTTAAGTTGTATGAGTTCTTCATGTATCTTTGGTACCAGACCCTTATCACTTGTATGGAGGGTAAAATTTTTTCCCACTCCAGTTACAAAATCAACACACAAAATGTCAAGCATAAAATGAAGAAACTAAAAAAAAAATCACATTTACCATCACACCACACACACACACACACACACACACACTATATATATATATATATATATATATATATATATATATATATATATATATATATATATATATATATATATACCTGGGGATAAACCTAACTAAACACATGAAAGATATATACAAAGAGAACATCAAAACTCTGCTAAAGATACAGAAGAAGACATAAGGAAATGGAAAGACATTCCCTGCTCATGGATTGGAAGAATTAATCATCAAAATGGACATCCTACCAAAAGCAGTCTACAAATTCAATCTCTATAAAAATTCCAACTTTCTTCAATGTAGTATCATACTAAATGAATAGCAACTATTTGCTTTTCAATAGTTTATTTCAGCTACCAACACTACTTTCAACTACTTTACAAGACAGTGGGGTAGATGTTAAGTTATAAAGAAAATAAAGACTAACTCCTGTTCTAAGGAGACTATACCCAAGAAATCTGTAAAGCAAAACAAAAAAATTGACCACACAATGATAAAAGAATTACAAGTGCTAAAGCTGTATATCTAACAAGTATTGTCTTCACTCCCGACAATACTGCATGCCTATCTTTGGAGTTTAGACTCTCCAATCTTAACTTCCACACATGTGAATCAGCAAATAGTACGGAAATTTAAAGCTTAATCATAATATATTACTTAGATAAAAGTTAAAAATTTACATAATCAGAACTAATCAGTGCTTAAATTATTTTGACTTGACATCTTCCTCAATAAAATGGTCATAATATTTCTGATATCATTAAAAGTGGTTGCAAGATTTAACAAGATGATAAATGAAATGATCTTAGCAGAGTACTAAGCATATAGTGATGTTTAACAAATTGTTCCTATTAAAAGAAACATTCATTCAGAGGGATGAATTTATATAGCATTCATAAAACAAGAACATTATTATTAGAGAAAAAGACAAGATTCAAAAAAAGACAATGACAATTTTCTTAAGTGAAGTTTAACATTTTAAGTAAAACCATTAGAACATATACTCAAGAATACCTCTCATGAAATGGAACAATATGAATTAAAAACACAGATGAAAAATAACAGAAAACACAGATGAAAATTCAAAAAATGGAAAATCAAAACCAAACTAAAAGGGATCATAGGTAAGAAGAGGTGGATATTCTCTAGGAAGCAATGTATCCTGGAACACATGAAATCTCCACATTTATGAAGCCATGGAGAGTTTAACCACAATAAATGAAAAATAAAAGACCCATGTTAAAACACTTCATAGTGAAAATTCAATACAATTGTTTAAGGTGCTAAAGAATTCCTTAAGGTCACAAAAGCAGCAAAGATTCACGATGGCTTTATGTTTATGAACAGAAACACTAGAAGCTAAGATGACTTTAAAATGACTTTAAAATTCTGATGGAAAATCATTTCCAATTTATGATTCTTGACCAAACTATTATCAGCAAAAGGGAAGAGATACAAAGAAAAAATGGTCTGAAAAATTTTACCTGCCACATACCTTTAATTACCAGGTGCCATTGAAATTTTAAGGAGTAAATGAGCAGAAGAACTAAAAAGAGATTGTTTCAAAGAAGAAAGAAATGGCCATCAGTCATATAAAAATGTTCAATATTACTAACTATCAGGAAAATGAATGCAAATCAAAACCACAATGAGATACCACTACATTCCAGTGGAAATCACCCACATTAAAAATACAGAACAGAAACAACAAATGTTGGGCAGAAATATAGGAACTCTCTTATGTTGCTGGTAGGAATTTCAACTGGTTCAGTCACAGTGAAAAGTGATGTGGAGGTTCCTCAGAATATTAAAAACGGATGTAACTTATGATCCAGCATTTCCACCTGTGGACTTGAAGGACACAGAAATACTAATTCAAAAGGAAACCTGCTCTCCTATGTTATTGTAGCATTATACACAAAGAGCAGGATATGTAAATAACACAAATTCCCAAAAGTAGATGAATGGGTCGAACATCTGTGGTATATTTACACAATGGAATATTACTCAATGATCAAAAAAGAAAAAAGAAAATGTCATTTAATTTGCTGCAACATGGATGAAGCTGGAAGAGATTATAAAGTTGAAATTAGAAGGGAAATTGAAATAATGAATGCTCTCATTGACACAAAAGGTCAAGAAAAAGTCAAAACCAGCCAACCTATCATAGAGCTGAAGCATAAGGAAGGAAAAGTAAAAGGGAGGAAGCAATACAGGGAAGGGAAGAGCACAAGGGCTATGGTAATGGTTCACAGTTGATACCATAGTGGGAGAGCTACAGGGACTACAATGATGTATTTTTAAAAATTTAATCAAATAAATAAGGTGTTAAGTAATAAACAGTAATAGCAACAAATAAGAAGCTAGGAAACACAGAACTTAATGAAGACCTGTCCAAGCATATCACAAGCATATCATACCTAACAGTACCCAAAACTCATACTAGACAGCTTTGTGTCCATGACCTATAGGGCAGCCCATAAGTATGAAGCAGAGAGATAAATTACACTGTAGGGAGATACTCAGAGTGCTTGGTAAGCACGTGTGTATGAAAACATACTTACGAAGGCCAGGCATGATGGTGCCTGCCTGTAAGCAGCAGCCTAGGAAGCCACGGCTGGTGCCAGGGATTACGGTTTGAGTCCCGCCAGGGGCACGTTTCGAGACCTAGTCCCAATAAAATAGCTGGGCATGATGGCAAGCACCTTTAATCCCAGCTACCTGGAAAGCCGAGGCTGGGGATTGCTTGAGTCTATGGTACCCTGGGCAATGTGAGCCTACAGTTCCACAGGCAAAAATTAGCGAGACGTAGTCTTAAAAAAAAAAAAAAAAAAGGAAGGAAGAAGGGAAGGAAGGAAGGAAGGAAGGAAAAAAGGAAGGAAGGACACATATGAGAGGTTCCTCAGTACATTTGAATATTTGAAAAATACATAATTCAAATTGTACTTGACTACTTTGAAAATGATACTAGTGCATATACAGTAAAGCTATTTAAGGAACCATAAAAAATGTCAGTATTTGTATAGAGTGCGAGTGAAAAAAAGAAGAAAATGTAAAATCAAGGTAGAACAAAAACTGCAAAAGGAAGGAAAACATGATAAATAGTTTGGTCTAACATTTATATATATATATATATATATATATATATATATATATATATATATATAAAAGGATAATATTATTATGATTACAACATGCAAAAACATCCTTGAAATTGAGTGAAGTTTGAAAGGGAACATAAAGAGAATATATGCAGGGACCATTTGAGTCCATCAGAGAGTTAAATATTTATCTACCATGAATGGATTCTCAAGTCCCTTAATGAAAAGTAGCAGTCTAAGCAAATCTTATTGAAATGTGGAAATGACTGCTTCTGAGATGTTGGTCTAGGCAGTGGGATGTCATGGGAAGAAGGCTGTTCCTGTTTGGTATGAAGCTGATAACATTATTTGGATTTTAAATATGTGATGCTTGTTTAACTCTAATAAAAGCACATTTTAACATACTGACAAAAGTTGTGACTTCCCAAGAAAATAAATGACTCATAGGTTTTAACCAACTCACCTTTACTTTTTAAAGAACTAAATCAAGTGCACTTTCTGTCCCTGCTGAGTAAGTTTAATGTAATTATATGCCCACTCCACATAACCAGTATTCATACACAAAACATCCACTTTCACCTGTCTTAAGATATTTCAAGTGTCATTGCTGTACAAAAATCCCTTTAGTTTTGGTATTTTTGAAAATAGTAGGCTTTAATGGAAGAATATTTATAAAGTTGCCATCAGATATCATGCATTTTCATAGAACAGTAGTTATCCCATGGAACAGTAGGATCCCAAATTTGCCTCAGAGATATTTGTAGTCTGATATCAAAATGTTACCTGAAGCAAGATGAATAAGGTGGTGGAAGAGAGAGAGAGAAAGAGACAGAGACAGAGAGACAGAGAGAGAGTTTTCATTACAAGTGAATAAGATGTGTCTCTGTCATGTGCAAACCAAAATTATAAGGGAAGTAGACATTATGAATGAACAGAAGCTAAAAGGTAAGAGATGTAAGAGGTACTGGTTTGCATATTATATATTTGAAGATAAGGTATATGTTTTGATGTAGTTATTGTGGAAATTGGACCACCAGGTGTTCAAAGACAGAAGATTTTGTACAAATTGTACAAAAATTTTACCCATTCAGTTGAGCTTAGTGATGAGCTGTGTGCACTTAACTCTATCCCTGAACTTTGTTGTCAACATAAGGGTTTTGGAAAATAGTTTACCATTCTAGGTCTCTTCTTCATTGTCTATGATGCAATGGAGCTGGATGATGTTCCTGCTGTTCTCTCAAGACAAAAATAATTCTATTCATCACAACTAAGTCACTGGATCAGAGACTTGAGGGTAAGAAGTCAAAGGTTACACATGGTCTTGCTTACAAGACTTTGAAGAATCTGTGGACAATATACATCCTTATAAGAAGCAGAAGCCCTGTACCGAAACAAAAAATTGACCATAATATTAGAAGACATAGATGTAGTATAATAAATATTTCTAAGCCTGAAGTCAGTGCTTCTTAAGGTATGGGGGAAGCTTAATGAATGCACCTGGTATTTTTCGTCTCATATTGCATCATATTTCCAGCTGCAGCAATTCAATTATTTCTTTTATAAGCTTCTTTTTTTCTTTTCTTTTTTTGAGACTAGGTCTCGCTATTTTTGCCCGTGAAACCGCAGGCTCTTGTTGCCCGGGGTACCATGGACTCAAGCAATCCCCAGCCTCAGCTTCCCAGGTAGCTGAGATTACAGGCGTGCGCCACCACGCCCAGCTATTTTTTGGAACTAGGTCTTGCTACGGTAGGCCCCAGGCAGGACTCAAACCGCAATCCCTAGCCCCTGCCGCTTCATAGGCTGAAGCTTACAGGCACGAGCCACCGTGCCCGGCTTCTTTTATAAGCGTCTTTCTCCAAATAACTTTTTGGGGTAGGAATACATAAGGGGATAAAAGTATGCTTTATAATCTCACAGGGATTAAGGAATCAGCATACTGGAACTGGAACCAGCAGAGAACTGTCCACTGTAGCTTTGAAATATCAGCTGTCCTTTGTGGTTTCTCCTCTGACATTAGCATTAAATAGTTGGTAAAGGTTCTCAGCACAAAAAAAAAAAAAAAATGCCCATGTCACCTAAGGAGATTTGAAAATATAATATATAAGCTTATCCTTGAAGATTTAATTGGTCTTGAGTATGTCCAATATATGTATTCTTTCATTTTTTCCAGATGCTCCTCATGTTCCACCTATTCTTACAATAGAAAATAGCTAAGAAAAATTAGTTGTACAATACCTTGGGAACAAGTGCAGAGTGCCTTTACTAATTGAAAATACTTGAAAACACTTCCTTCAAGATTCCTCCCTTCAAGTGCAGTTGACATTAGCACACCCATCATCAAAGCATCCCTCGTCATTGTGCTTTCTCTCTTTACCCTGTTCTCATCTTCCTCCTCTCCCTTTCCCATTGGAGACTCAGTTCTATGATTAGTTTTTAAGGTTGGTTTTAATTATTTTTCTGTTTGACCCTTCGTTTGGTTTCTCTATAGTCCATGTATAAGTGATACCATACAGTATTTATTTTTCTTTTTCTGGCTTATTTAGCAAAACCCCTTCCAGTTTCAAGCATTTTGCCACAAATGGCAAGAGTTTACCTTTTTTTAATCACTGAGTAGGATTCCACTGTATATGCATGCATGTACATATGTATGCATATATGTGCACATACATGTATGTATACATATGCATATATAAATATATTCCACATCTTCTTGTAATACTCATCTCTTTTGGGGTACTTAGTTTGCTTTCATGACTAGGCTATTGTAAGTAGTACTGGAAAAAACATGAGAGAGCAAGTTTACTATCATATTAATATTGTTGCATTCTTCAGATAGATACCCAGGAGTGGAATTGTTGGCTCTTAGGGCAGATCCATTTCTAATTTTTTAAGAAACTTCCATATTGTTTTCCATAAGGTTTTTTCAGTCTACATTCCCATCAACAGTGAAAAAATATTCCCTTTTCTCCACATCCTTGCTAGTACTTTTTGTTTCTGGTCTTTTTGATAGGGGCCATTCTCATTGGTATAAGGTGGTATCTCACTGTGTTTTTCATTTGCATAAATCAAGAATGCCTGGTGGTATAAAGAGTAAAGAAGACATATTCAAGAGAAGGTGAATTAATTATATTTAGGCAAGTGAGAAGAGTGGGAGGGAGAATGGAGAGTTTGGGGGAAGAAACTTTACAATCTAAAACTGAGTGTGGACATGATATATAAGATTTCTGAATGAAGCTCTCAAAACTAGGTCTATTTAAAGTAATTTCTGACATTTTGCAAGTTCCCTTAACACTGCAGTTATTAAGAGTGTGATTCAGCTAAGAGCCCGTGGGTTACTCCTAATTTGCATTCCTGATCCCTTGATGTGAACAGAGGTCAAACCTTTGGATTGCTTCCTCTATGGGAATGACTATCCTGAAATACAGATGAGGAAATGACGTTCTTCTTCTTCTTTTTTTTTTTTTTTTTTTTTTTTTTTTTTTTTTTTTTTTTTTTTTTTTTTTTTTTTTTTTTTTTTTTTTTTTTTTTTTTTTTTTTTTTTTTTTTTTTTTTTTTTTTTTTTTTTTTTTTTTTTTTTTTTTTTTTTTTTTTTTTTTTTTTTTTGGTGAGGTGTAGGGCAATATCCTGTTCAAAGATTGATTAGCTAGCTGACTTTGATTCTGGGTTGGGTTCTTTTCACTACATCTGAGAGCTGCCAATGATTCAAAGGAAGCAAAATGGTTTTATAATTCATTCTCTTTCTCAATGTTCCCCCTCTAGAATTACATTTTCCCTTGGGCTGCTGGTATCTGTTTGATCTTGATATTTTCTTCTTCCCAACCTGTGTGACTTCCCTACCTCATTGTCTCTAGGTCCAGCCATAACTTTGAAGATTCCTGGTGGCAGGGTCATAAAGCAGCATCTGAAGACTAGTACACTGCAAAGTTAAAGCAAGAGTTTGGCTTGAGGCAAATCCCTTGTGAACAGTCCAGAATGTCATGCATTTCTCATTCCTGCTTCTCTAAACCCACAGGAAATAAATATGAGTAATATAGCCAGAGGACAGAGCCCTGAATCCTTAATGGTGATTCCCTAATGTGGGAAATCACCCTTTCTTCTTCCACCAGATACAAATAACAATTTAAATTTATCTCTAAGGCTGAGTTGAAGGTGAATCACCTTTTTTTTCCTTTTTCTTTTCTTCTTTTTTTTTTCCCTGCTGTTGCAAACTGAAGAAAGGTCTCTAGAGTGCATTCTCCCATGGAAGGGCTTTAGCTAAAAGAAAAGCCTGCTGATAGTACACTTAATTTACATGCATTGTAAAGACTGCTTCCTTCTGCTGCTAATTGGTGTGTGGTCCATTAATATGGGTCCAGGAGCAGCCTCACTGCTGGTCAGTCACTTAGAGAAGCAGAGCCTGGGGAAATGCAAATTCCTAGCCAGCCTTGCACAGTAATGAAACTGTCGGAAGAGTAATGAACTGAGGATTTGTATGCATGCATTTGTTAAACTGAGTTTTAATTTAGTTTCAGATTCATAATCTGTTAATTTAAATGTTGTTCGGTTTTCTAGAAGGTTTTAAATGAATTATTTTGTTTTGCAATTGTGTTCATACACAGTGCTTGTTTTTCTTTTTTTTTTTTTTTTCATTTTTTAAATAAAAGATTATAAAACTGGAGTATTGTCCTGAATCCTGAAGGACATGTAGTCTTCTTTCTGAGGATTGAGTTCTACAGGGACAATGTGATATTATCTAGTGACTGTAATCCTAAAACCTGTCCAAACTAGTGCCTGGGTATGCAGGGAACTTTAGTATTACCTTTTTTTATGGAATTTGGAGGTTTCCTTTTTTATCTGTTTGCTTTGGACTGTCAGACCTGTCAACTAATTTTGCAGTCAAGTCATATTTTGGAACATGTGACCATTACCAAATTCCTTTGTTCAGCTTTAAGAGTCTACAAAACACAGAAATTGTACTCAAGTTTAAAACCAACTCATTGTTTGTATTTTATATGCCCCTAAGAATTTGTGTGACTTGGGAAGCTTGATTAATATTGCTAAATCTCCATTTCTTCATTGCACATTAGAATTAGTGCCATTAAATAGGCACTGCATCAAGTGCAAAGCAAGAGGAAAATAAATGCTCGATTTTACTTTAGCTTCCATAACTATTGTGAACTAAGGTACTGACAGTGGCTAGAACTGAAAACATACAAAAAGCAATCTTCTAAGATGACAGGTATGTTCGATCAATTGATCAAGCTGATAGCAATGTTCTACACTATGACCTGAGTCATTTATTTATGCAAAAAGTTCATGTGCTGTGGATTAAAAGTTTATTTACCCTACTGATTTAAAAGCTGTTTCTCCAGAACCTTCCTAAAATATAATGCTATCATCCTATTGACCTATTGGTTGAGTCTAGATGTACAAGTTAGTGCACTCAGAAGCTAATATGTGCATCTAAATATACAAGGAGGCAGCATATTTGAAAAATGTAACAGTAAGTTTGCTTAGATAATAAAGGCATTATATTTTCATTGCAGAAAATTTGAAAAGTGAAAATTTAAAAGCCTACAAACAAAATAATCAGTCATAAGAAATAACTTACAGTATCATCTTCTAGAGAATAAAAACAGTTAATATCTTGTAAGATAATCTTTTTGCACTTATACACATATATATGTCACATATATTTTAATAATGTGGGATCAAACTAGTGTAACTTACTATCTTTTATTTAATGAGGTATGATATTCCCTGTATTTCAGATACTTTTAGATTATGTTTAATATCTACAGAGATGTTCATAACATAAACATAATTTATAAGTAATATTCTGGCATTTAGATTAGGTCTCCTTTTGATTTAATTACAGTGCCCTTGAAATAAACTTTTTCTGTTAGTATTGAGTACAGCTATCTAGAAGTAGAATTATTGGACTGAAATATATGTACGTTTTAAAACTTTTGATAGCTATATCTAAATTACCCTTCCAAAAACATAGTTATTTACATCCCTGCCTACACTGAATCAGAGGCATTCCCTCACATGCCTGCCAACACAGAATACTAATAAACTAAACTTTGCCAAAGCAATAGACAAGGCATACTGTTTAGATTTTATTGTTTTGGTTACTAATGAGCTTAAATTGTTTTTTCAGTGTATTTTACCTTCCTCAATTTCTACATGTTTTGCTTTTTTTATCACTGTCTTCCTATAATTGAATGCCACGAGTCATTTACATAGTGTTCCGGGACTTTACCTGGAAAAGGAGCATTCCAAGCATATTTACACAAGGATTTGGTCCAAGGAAAACATCTGATTCATATTCCACATGAGGTGATATTCTCATAATCCCCCCAGCACCACCACTTGGCAGAGAAGTGGATCCTCTTATCAGAGGATAAGAATAACAGTTTTCTTCTTCTTTAGTGACATAAAACGTGTCTGGCTTCAACAAAACCTAGGACCCTTTTCAGTGGAATATGACGAGATCATCCTCTTCTATTAACTCTGTTAAGGAACAAATGCTGTAACATAGCAGACAATCTTCCTTTCCTGCTCCTTTTTCTGACCATTAGTTGAAGATTAATTATAACCACTGAGGTAGGGACAGAACCATCCTGTACTACAGGAGTGCCTGAAAGAGATGTCATTTTGGAATTTAAATAGATGATTGGGAACAGGGTAGGTAAATGAAGGAGCTATCTGTTGGGTGTTCTTGACCCTGATACATGTTTTTATGATGTTCCTTCACTGTATGAATACTTTGGACTAATAATGCATAAGACATGTGGGGCATAATGATTTGTTAATAATAAGTTAGTAATATGCTCAGAAGAGACATATGTTCAAAAAATGTTTCAATTGTCCTATTTGTCAGTACATGTAAAGAATCATTGTAGTATCCAAATATCACCTCTAACTGTCTAGCAAGGGTTTTCCTTTTTGGTCATCTCTTGTTTTTTCCTTTTTGGTCATCTGTTTAGTTTCTGGATAATTTTAGATCCCTCAACACAAGAAAAGAAGCACTATTGTTATTGCTCACAATGGCATGGCTGTTTGGGATCTGTTTGAGTTGAAATAATATAGATCTTCTTGCCCTTGCCACTTCTAACATCATTGATTTAATGCTGGCTATGTATCCGTGATCCTGCATCATCCATCCATTTGCAGTAGCTACTGACTGTAAATGACTTTCTCAAGGTTGTCTCTATACTTTGATTATCATGAACACAAATGCAATTTTCCAGAGTATGAGGGAAAATGTGAACAATAATTCAGCTTCCAGTCATGTTAAATTTACCACTTGGAATTTCATAGCTTAAACGTAAAAAATATGTCTTTTCTTGAACTCTTTCTGCCATAATCACTGAATTTTAGCGGAACCTCTTCCAATATTGACAACACTTCCTAGGTCAGAAGCCTGAGGGAAAGAAAGAAAAGCAGTTCTTTTCCTGCAAAGACTGGCTTAAGACAGAACATCATCAACATCAGAGAAGGTAACAGCTTGATGAGCCCCTTTCGTTAGGAGCAATGGTTTGGGCATCCTCTGGAGTAGAGATATGACCACTGTGGAGGACTTCTTCACACTGGGTGTGGAATAAGCAGTGGGTGTGGAGTGATAGCACTGTTTTCAGCACTGAAGGACAGAGGGTCTAATGACAGGGTCTGTCCCTGCTTCCCCTGCCCTTGAGTACCTTGTGTATCTGTAACTCCATAGTCAGAGCACAAACAATGATAAGGAAAAAGCATATACGTTTATAAAAACAAGGTTTCTGAGGTATGTTACCAACTTCCTTTAAAGAGATTGTATGCTCAAAATAGTAACATGAACAAAGTGAACAGAACAGTTAAATCTTAACTGGGAAAGAAAGGAAGTTGTATGCTCTCAGTAACTGAAATATTTCACTATCAGGTATTACTGCTATATGGAAAAAAATCGAATAGCAGAATTTCAGGAGATTTTGATGTTTAAAAAAATAAAGGGAAAAATGGAAAGTATGTGGTGCACATTTTTCTAAATTCAATGAATTTCTGAAGGAATTTACAAACGACTACTCGTCCAGTGTCATGTATATTGAGAATAGAAGGCCTAAAACTGGACCCTAGTTCTTCCAATTTTCACTTGTAACTCAGATTGAGTCATTTCATTTATTTCAACCTCAATTTTCTCAAAGTAAAGAAGATAGCATTAAAATAGGTATTTCTTATAATTTTTTCTTTTTCACTTCTAGGGTGTTAATCAATAGTGATTTATTACCACATCTAAACTTGTAGAGGTTAGTTCTCCCAATTGAATAGAGGTATTGATATATGGGGTTTCAGATAAATGTTTTTCTTGTTACTTTTTCCTCACTACGGAGTGTAAGGAGCTGTATGTATGTACTGCAGATTTCTATTTACAATAACGAAATGTGATCTTTCTACCCATTTTATTTGAGTATGATGTGGAGGAGGGATTTCCTAATAGTTCTCTAACTCCTTTTTGACTGTTCTAATAATCAACTTGACAAAAGACAGATTAATCAGAGAAAACAACACATTCAGTGCATGTACCTGGGAGTGTCATTTTGAATCTGGGATTCAATGATGTGAAGGGAGTCATCTGTTTAGACAAATTTTAGACAAAATAATTCTTTAAAATTTTGATTTGGAAATTTAATAAGAAAAAACAAGTCCCAAAAACCTTGCCCATAAAAATAAAGCAAAAAAAACAAGCCTTGAAAACATTGTCTAAAGAAAACTGTGTCTACTTTCATCCTGGTACAGGAAAATGTCTGCCATTAAAAAAAGTGGATTTCTCCATGGTGACCCAGCTTCAGCGGGTGGTCACAGCCCACCTCATCCACTCAGGCACAGGTACGCAGGCTGGGGTGCGTGGCCCCTCTCTTTTACGCTCACCCCAATTAGTCCTCAGAAGGAATGAGAAGAGAACTAATAATCCATTGGACTGATAGAATTGGTGAGGGACCAGAGCAAAATATTGTGCACAAATATGAGCGGATAGCCAGAGAAGGAACTGTGAGAAAGACAATGTATAATGGACTGGAGAAATGATCATGGACATCACCTATCACAGAATCACAACTAAGGCTACACAATGAAGGACATGCCAGAAGCTAAGGACTGATAACACAACTCAAGAAAGCAAGGTGCCCCTCCCCATCCCATAGGAGAGGAAGGTCATAGAGATGGGGCTGCAGGCCCACACAAAGCTACAATCTGAAGGAGAAGAAACAATCTGCAAAGTCATTCAGCAGATGCCCTCCACAACGAATATCTTCTAGAATGAATGGAATTGATTGAAGACCGTCAACAACGAGAAAACACCAGTAGATTCCAAATGAGAATGAACTGCTACCCAGTTCAGAGATAAGACTGAACATTTACCAACAAGGCTTGTTAAATTCTAGGATCACAGTCCCTCACCCAAGAAAAGGACATTGCCACAGAAAACGGAGAGACTTAACATGTACCAAAAAACAACAAGGAGAGGGGCCAGAGTGAACAGAGGGGTCATCAACAGTGGGGGCGGGGGGGCGCTCTCCAATAATCACTTGCCTATACTGTAAAATCTAAAGTATGAATAAAATTAATTTTTTTAAATGGATTTCTGAAGTGTAATTCATGGAGGATTTTGCACAGGTTTTCTTCTATATATTTTATGGTTTCAGATCCTGCATCCAAGTCTTTTATCCATTTCAAGTTGATTTGTGTACACAGTGTGAAGGAGTTATATTGGTTTATATTTTTGCATGATGTGGTCCAGTTTTCCCAGTACCATTTAATGAAGAGGCTGTCCTTGTTCCAGTGTATGTTTTTTGCCCCTTTGTCAAAGATTAGTTGACAATATATGTTTGGGGAGGAGGGAGAGAATGGGGGTGGGGGAGACCACAAAAGACTAAGATGATGAATGGGTGGTAAGGTGATGGGAGAGCATCAGGGTAGAAAATGTTGCAATATTCACATATATAGATATGTAAATGCAGACAATAAAAAGTAAAACAAACATAAAGTTTATTTCCTGTTTTTCTTTTTTTCTTCTTTGTTTGCTTATATTTTTTGAGTGAGATAGCAAAGCTCACAAGAGGGAATTTCTGCTTTGGCTGTTTCTCAAGCAACTTTCATTTAAAATAATAAATATGCCAATTTTGCATTTTGGGGGTAGCCTGGCCCTGAAGAGTATAGATGTTAAACTGAAAAATGCTACTCATTCTATTAACTGTGACTTTTAAACTATTAACTCCCCATTCTATGATTTAACAATTATGCTTTATACTTATAATTAGGGGTGGGTGTGGAAGTACCAGTACCTTTTTGAGACCATAGGGCAAGCATAGCCATGCCATTGTACTAAAATTAGGAAGATCTCTAGTGAATTTGTACTTGTTTTAAATTAAGTCTTTAGCCAAGTGTGGCAGTGAGCACCTGTAATCCCAGTTACCTGGGATGCTGAGACTTGGGAGCACTTGAGTCTACAGGTTCAAGACAACCCTGGACAACGTAGAGAAACCTAGTCTCTTAAAAATAAAATAAAATAAAAAGTCTTTAACACTTGGAAAAAATCAAAACCCAATACGTTTACCATGGAGATGGGGTAATGTTAGCACCCTCAGTGACTTCAAAGACACATGTGCCTTCTGATTCTGCAGGTCTGATCCCACCCCCTTATTCAAGTCCTGTCCAAATTTTTCCATTGGATCTAGATATCTTTAATTTTTCTTATCTCTTCTCCAGTTCATACACATCTTGGCCTCTTTTAATTTCTAAGTAATATTTAACTCTACACTGTGGATCTCATGCTTGTGTGTGTATGTGTGTGAGCATGTGTGTGTGTGTGTGTGTGTGTGTGTGTGTATGTGTGGACAGGGAGAGGGCTGTTTCATGTATCATACCTCCTGTGTCATGAAGCTCTGGGCCTGAATTTTTCTTTTTTCTTTCCCATATATATTGTATGGGTACATTTTTTTTAAAAACATCATTATCTACCCCAGGGCTTTCCCACCAACTTATCACCCATGAACCATCAAACCATCATCTTAATCTTTTGTGTCCCTTCCACCCCCAACCCCCTCCATCTCATGCTTTGTGCTTCAATTCTGCTGAAAGTTAATTTTAAATTTTTCTGATTTGTTTGTTCGTTTCCCCTTTTCCCCTCATATAAATGAGATCATCCAATATTTCTTTTTTTCTTTCTGGCTTATTTCTGCCAGCATGATTTCTTTGAGCTCTATCCATGTTGCCTCAAAAGACATGTTTGTCTTTTTTGATTGATGAATAATATTCCATTGTGTACGTACACCACAGCGTTCTGCACCATTTGTCTGTTTTGGGGCATTTCCATTGGGCCTGAATCTTGAACCTAATATTTGCTAAGGTGAAATTTCACAATCTCACAGAACTGCCTGCCTCTTCCATAAAACTAGGAACAATTCCTTTGTAGAATTGCTATGTAGCTCTTAAATATTCATAATGTATGTTAAATGATGTATTTTACATGATTCACCATCTAAAATCCCTTGCTCAAAGCACGCTGTTTTATTTCTCACTTTCCCCCTCCTAGCAGTTTATTATGTTACTGTAATGTTTTGGTTAAACAAGGAATATTGGCAATATAGAAAGCATTTCAGGAAGTTAAGTGTCATAAGTTTAGCATAAATCAAAAGCTTGACCCAGAGAAAGTGTGTGGTCCAATTTCTGAAAGTGCCACCAAATAAGGTTTGCTGTGTTAAATCGAGTTTGTTCTCTGGGTTCAATTCTTTTTCTTTAGTTATCCTTTTCTCATTTTAAATTAAAATAACATGTTTTAGTTTGCTCTTGTTGCTATTAACATACCAACTTCATTTCAGCATCCCATTCAGTTGTGTTTTGTGGGTGGGCCACCACAAAATGGTCTGAGTTCTATTGAATACAGAACACTCTGTATATATTAACAGAGGTCTGAATTCCTCACTGACCTTACAAGGATTGTGGCATGTGCAAAGTGTAATTATAATCTTGTTTTGATAGCTTCTAATGGAGTGTAATTAAATATTGCTCACCTAGTGTTCTGATGTTAATTACATTCCCTTTGCTAGAGGCTACTAAATTCCCCCAAATGCCTAAAGACAATATCTGGACAAAAAGCAGAAAGGTTAGTTTTGAGTAGTATTTAAACTTTTGCCTACTTCAGGGTCTTCATTTTGATGCTATTCATGGGGTTAATCAATGTTCAAGCTTGACTCTCTCAAGAACTAGAATCTCCAAGTGGCCAAATAATGTGATAAACCACACGATTTCCTCAGCACACTAAACTCTATTTTTTCTAATTCCAGCTGTGATGTTTATGTATTATGTTCTTCCCTAGGTGCTCTTTCAAAACTGTGTAACAGTGGCAAATAACTAAATTGCCTTTGTTTTGTGAGTAGAAAGTTTAGTTTTAAATCGTTCAACTCTTCTGTCAAAAAGAATGTTCCCCATGTTGAGAGATTAGAAAGCAATGAAAGATTAGATTTTGGAAATTATTTTATCACCTTGTGCTTGAGACAGCTGGTTGAGATTGCTGATAAGGTCATCCTTAAAATGGTTTTATTTATACTCTTAGTATTCATTTGCTTGTTCTTTACAATAACCAAAGAGTAATAGAAAAATAATATTATGGGGGGAAAATTGCCAAGTCAATGATAGAGAGAAGATAATATCTATACAACAAAAAGATTCTTATAAATTGTTAAGAAATAGTTTCAAATTTATGCCTATGCTTTTTTATTAAAGTGATGTTGATGGAAGAAATAAGTAACCATGAACAAATGACTATTGATAGAATGACTGAATAAACTATGTATGTTTATGATACTGACTCTTCTGTAAGCATTACAAAGAGAAAATACTGTTATATCAGTTATATCAGTTGTTATATAAGTTGACATATCACTTGACATGGATTAGTTTCCATTAGCTATTACCCTAACAATAAAGACATGGATAACTTTTATAATTTTCCAATTAAAACAAATTTAAAAATAAACATTATAGTTGAAGATAATTGTGTATATCTCCATCATTATGTAAATGCAAATAATTGTGGACTATATAACTTTTAATTGTACTTGCATATAGCTAAATAAGTCAGGAGTAAAGTATGCAGAGTGGGAAACAGGTTACTAAAATGACATTGGGACAGAGAAGGCAGTGGTTAGAGTAGAGGAAAAGAGGGACTTATGAGGATGGTTAATGTAGAGAATTCCTTAAATGCTCTTATAATGGTGACAGTCAATGTAATTATTGGAACTATAATAGTCTATTTACTAGTTTGTTCTCTCATTGTGAATTCCATTGTTTTTAGTCTCATCATTCTCAAATTTAAGGAAAAAAGTCCACACAAGAACTCAATAAATTTGTAAGAATAATCTCATAAAGTTTTCTATTTAATTTTAATGAGGTACCCAAAGTAAATATTTTGAGTTTAATAAAATTCAGGCTATCTAAAAACATTAAAATTTCCAAATTCAAGAATAGCATTGGCTGATATGATGATATGATACTTATATGATACCATTATGAACAACTAAATATAAATGAGATGTTAGGTTCAGACCCATTATTTTAATATTCACAGGAAGAAAGGTATATTAGAAAAATAATTCAATGCATGTGAGTTTTCACAAAGTATGGTCAGGGTGTATCATTGTTTCACGTCTGTTTTCCATCTTGTAAAAAGAATGTTCACCCCCAACTCTATGACAACAAACCCACACAACATCCATGAATATGATGAGCCTACCTTTCTTGTTGTATTATGTCACTCACTGATAAACAAATTGAGTAGGATGCAAACAAAACTCTCTAAGGGTGACTGTTCAGTCTGCTTATGATAGTCGGTTTTTTTTTTTTTTTTGTATTCTTTATAGACTCATTAACTTATTCACTGAGTACACATTCTTTGAAATTCAAGTACGTAGGGGAGATTATGTGCTAGGAACTTAAGGAAATAGAAGGTAGGTTCTATGTCACCAAGAAAAGTAAAAATTAATGGGATATAAACAAATGAACAAAACATAATGATATCAAGGCAAAGAGTATCTAAAAGAGTATTTAAGAGACTCCGAGAGCAAAGGTTGCTCTTGTTTTTCTCTTTCAACCATCATACCTGACAGAAAAAAACACCATATGCATATTTTATAAAACCACACCCACTGCCTTTAATAAGAAAGTGTATCATCTAATTAGGATTTTCTTATTCATTATCAACTTTGAGCAATGACTTGCAAGCATTCCTATCAGTTCTGATAAGGAATGTACTATTCCATTGCCAAACACTATTATTAGAATATCATAAACTATGATCCAGCAAGCATAATTCTGTTTTGCAACACCATCTGTGTTCTCAGGGAGTCTACATTCAGTTTTCTCCTTTCTTTTCTAAAGGCGCAGTATTTAACTGGAAAAAGACATAAAATACCACATGTGCTGCAAGATATTTCATTTCTATGCCAAAATTCAAAATGATAAAGGAGCTATCTCGGTTTTTTTTTTTTTTTAACCATGTTCCCTGGCCCCAGTGATTTCTCCACCTTTGTATCAGTAAAGAATTTTGAATTTCCAGTAATAGAAGCTTTCTTTAGTAGTTTTAAGAATAAAATGACTTGATCAAAATGACAGTGGGTATGTTACCAAATGAAGAGGGAAGATTCAAAACCCATGCTCCATGAACAGGCAGAACAAGGAAGATCAGTTATTATTAAGTAGAACCACAGACCAAATCACACCTCATGCACCACGTTTACATACCATATACTAAACCATTTCACCATAACTTTCTAAACTCACAATTGCTTAACTGAGAAAAATTGCCTATCTTCAAGTAACTGTAGTGCTTCTATCAGAATAAATTATTTCTCTTTATTTGAATTATTTCTCATTATTTGTATTCCCTACTTTAGAATTTTTTAGTTTGCCTTGCCTCCTCAGGGGAAACACTTCTATATTTTCACTATGAATTTTGCATAGTGACTCCAGATAGTTCTTTGCCTGCCCGCCCGGCCGCCCGGCCGCCCGCCCGGCCGCCCGCCCGCCCGGCCGCCCGCCCGCCCGGCCACCCGCCCGGCCGCCCGCCCGGCCGCCCGCCCGGCCGCCCGCCCATTTTCTGAGAAGTATTACTCAGAATCAGATAAGGAGACCAGTTGGCATTTTCACATAATTGGTGAGTTCCTCAGGCTAGAAGACAAATGTATTATATCCCCTGCAGGTTGCTGAATCATTTCCCTTGGTGTTCACACCTCGAGGGTATTCAGATGGACTCTCAAACTTGTTAACTGGCTTCAAATTCTCCTGTCTCTGCTGCAGTAACTAGCTGAGCTTAGATACCTCAAACCCTATTCAGTTTCTAGTGGACACTCTGGAAGATGTTGCTTTTGCTCTCCCTCTCTCTATTCTACACTCCCTAGTGCTTATTAATAAGGACTGTCTGACTTTCCACATGACAAGAGAGTAAGAAGATCATAGAACAACTATTTAGGCTCTAGTAGGATGAGACTCTTCAGATGCACCAAGAAAAATGAGAACGATGGTAATTCTAAGTTCAAATCCCTGTGATTTTGCTTCGTGGTGGTGTTCAAGTCATTAAATTACTCAAATCAACTGAGTCTCCATGTTCTGATCTACAAGACAGGAATTGTAATACATGCCTGACAGGATAGTGGGATTTACTCTATTGAACTCACAAACACTAACCCATATGCAGTATTAATCATTCTGAACAATAGGAATATATATGGAATACACAGAAACTCACCTCACCGCTGAGCATTTTTAAAACCCCCTTACCTGTTGCGCATTATTTTAGCCTATCATATTCATGAAGTCTCTTAGGGCATTAATTTTAAAAATAATGGAAACAGTAATTACTTTATCTTTGCCCTTGGTTAAAGTTGTAAGAAACATCCTCAGTTGAACTGTATTAGAACTGACACACATCTCACCAAATTTTGTCTGAAAAACAATCCTTCAAAATATTAACTGTTTATACATACATGGACATTGATGAGTTAGTTATAACCACTTTCCCATTTTTTTAGCTTAACAGTGTTCTGTTTCACAACTACTGCAATGTAACAATAGCTACTGTTTTCAGTTAAAACTTTGATAAACTTTCATAATTTAAGTTTGAAGTTATTTTGCAAGATCTCCCATAATCATCAATATAATTCATAAAGGTATTTTGATATTAGTTATATATAGAGAGGGATGGATGATATTATTATTTATTCATTTACTTATTTGTTTGTTTATTTATTTATTTATTTTGAGACTAGGTCTTGCTATTTTTGCCCGTGGAAGTGTGGCTCACGTTGCCCAGGATACCACAGATTCAAGCAATTCCCAGCCTCAGCTTCCCAGGTAGCTGGGATAACAGGCATGCCACCATGCCCAGCTATTTTTTTGGAACTAGTTCTCAACACGTTGCCTGGAGTGGAACTCGAACCGTGATCCCTGCTCCCCCCCCATTCTGGCTTCCTAGGCTGCTGCTTACAGGCATGCACCACCATGCCTGGTTTGATTATTATTTTCTTTATTATCAATAACATCAGAAGCAGCCCTGCCTTATAAGTGAATAGACTAAAACTGTCAATTAGAAGACTTTCTTGAGTTCACACAGAAGATGTTTATACTTATTGCATCATTCATCCTACTACAATACAAACTCAAGAACTATATCTACGTTCATTACCATATACCCCTACTGTTAACATAGCACAGGAAAACTGAAAGAACAAAATCAAGTTTCTAAAGATAAGTGATTAAATTAATAAAGTATACACATATTTAAAGTTAAAAATTCATGCTATAGTGAAATATTTTCATGAACTTGGAGAATAGACTTAAAACATTTAGTCATACAGTAGTAATCGTACTCATATTATTTATTGGTATCATTAATAAAATGAACAGATATTGAGTATTTCAGATATGACTGTGCACTCCACTAAGTATTTTGAAAGCTTTATTTCTTTTAATATCTTGCCAGCTCTACTCCTACTTTACACATTAGAATTACTAATAAATCATTATCTACTTTTCACTAATAAATGATTATTTACTTTTATTTAAGATCACCAACAGCTTAATACTATGTTACTTGCTTTTTCCTACTATATAAATGTATAATATTTGGACAAAGATTACCCTAGGTCATAGATACCTAAACTATTATTAAAAGGAAGAGTTATTACTAGTTTCTTGGTAAAGAAGAACTAGCAGTGAATGTCAACACTCATTAGGGATACTTTAGAGTTTGTTACTTGTCAGTTCAAGTCACATGAACTACAGATTTTTCCTAAGATAATGGTTAGTAACAAATTTTTACTTCCTTCAGATAAGAGAACTAGTCAAGTTTATGATCTGGAAATAAAGCATCCGATGTATGGAAGTTCACAAATTGCCTGACGGGCCTCACTCTATCTTGGTGTTGAAGTGGAATGCTTACTTCTTGATTGTAAATTTGGGTTTACTTAAAATAAAATAAATAATAGATTCAGAGTTCATCTTTGGGGAAAATATCAATTTTTTAATGAGTATTTAGTGCATCCTGGTTCTAAAAGTGTTTAAAAATATCATTTTATTAAGATTGGTCTCTTGCCAAATGAGAGTAATTTTAGCTTAGTCTGAATAAATCTCATCATATACTTACCTAATTATGGAGAGAATAAAATATATGTAATCACTACCTACTCACTGAGTAGAGAGAACTAAGCTAGTTAAAATCACGTTTATATCAGAAAGGAAACATGCAGGAGTTTCACAAGAGAATAGCTCTTCATGCAGAATGATGATGCTATATTCACTTTATGTATTCAGGTGCTTATGATTTTCAGTCTAAGTAACAATATGTATAGATACTTGTAAATCAGCTCCATGTGAAATATGAAATTAAATATTTTATAAATATTAATTCTACTGTCTCAGGCCCATAACAAAAATGATTACCATTTGTGTGAATATTCACACAAGAATAAAGTATTACAAACAGTTATTGAAATGTTTGATTTTCAGAAAGGCAAACTTCAATTCAGTATTATCATTCTACTCTCTCCTCTTTTCCATGTCTATAGGGATAAAGTATAAACTATCTTTGATTTTTAAGTACATCAGAAAAAAAAAAAACATAATTGATTTTTTTTGAACTTTGCTGAAAATTGATTCAAGATAGGGAGACAGTCTTCTATGTGGGTTGAAAAATGAATTTAAAAGTATTATCCTAGGAAGTGATAATTTGGTTGAAAATAGTTGCAATTCCATATAGTTTGCAAAGGGTTATCTCTAGAAAGTGCTGAAAAACTGCACCTACTAGAACAGCCATTAAAGCTACCTTAGTTATGAATTTGGTTATAGGGGCATTAATCTCATTAAATATTCACTATGCTATTTGGTTAGTGTTAGATGTTCAATATACTAATGTTTTCTAATGTGTTTGGGAAAGGTTATCAGATCCAGGATAGCCTGGAATCTGTCTTCAACTTGGAAAACAATAAGAATTTAACTTTGAAAAATGTTAGCACCAGAAATTATGACAGAATAAATGCCAAATGCCCGCATCTATAACATTGACAATTTTAGCTTTCTCAGTCAACACACACTGCACAGCCAAATTACCTTTTAGATATCTAAGAGCAACTTCTACGTCATTGGATGATGTGATATGTCATTGCTGATGATATTATTTTGTTTCACCTATCAGTTTTTATATTTTTGCTCAATTATTAATATTGGTAGATAAAGGTTGATTACATTTATAAAAATAAGACATGTATTAAATAACAAAGATACACACCTTTTCTTCTGAGATCCTGTTTTCTCCATAGATTCAAAAGATAATCTTTACTAGAGATGCCAAATGAAAATATATAGCATGATATACTTGTTCATTCTTCACTTTGAGAGAGATAAGTTTGACTTTGTATTTTTATCATAAAGTTGCTGTGTCTATATGTTACAAGGTTTTACTTTCATTATTATTTTATGAACAGAGTAGTTTTCTTCTCTAATATTCTGGATACATTTTAAAAAATACAAATGAATATCTATTGGATATAAAATGAACGAACATAATGTTGGTATTTTATGGCATAAATTAAAAATATCATTTGCTAACCACCTCTAATGATGGAAAGTGCTACATTTAGGATTATATTCCTTAAAGCAGGAATTTTAAGAGTCAAAGCATATAACCATAAATTTGTGTACTTTTTTGTGTGTGTGTAAACTCAGATGCCGTTTGGTTTTCCTGGAAATTAGGATGGCTAATATAGTCTTTCAGTATTTATTTATTCATTTTAGTTATGAAAATGCTTAATGCATACTAATACCTCATTTTAGTTAGGCACTGAACGATATTAGAAATAAAAAGGTGAGTTAGCAATAGTTGTTCCCTTGAAGGAGTGCATGTAACTATTTGGAAGCTGACCTGATTTCAAGTGGAAATATTCTTGAGCATGTCAGAATCTCAGGTATTCCTGCTTGGTAAAACCAAAAAACAAACAAAAAACTCCATAGAACATTTTTCATAATTGCCGCAAATGTGACAGTTTCCAACCCTCCGGAAAACAGAAAGATAAACTGTTTACACTGGAAGGAGAGAGAGTGATGATGTGGCAAGTAGAGGAATAGCAGAGGGCCAATAAAAGATTTATACTACTTTTTGCTAAATTTGGGGGAAAAAAGTTGTATAGGAATTAAACTCTTCTAAGCACACCATAGGGAATTATGAAAGACAAGGCTAAGCTATGCTGAACTAGGCAGCTTGTTTATTGTTTTATAGATTTTTATGCAGAGATGGACAAAACAAGTCACATGCTTGCCATCATTTCTCATCTGTTTTGTCTTATTTCTGTGTGCAGATCCCATTGCACATGTCCTATTGAATTTAAGTTTTATAGTCCTCTTGATTTAGTGAGAGTTTGAATAACAAATTGTTTTACATTTCAGTTTCAACTGACAAAAAGAAAAAAATACAAAGAGAATTATATAAGCAGTATTCCTTATTCACCTTTATTATAGGTCAATATTTCTCAATCTTCCAGACATTTGGCATTGTCTGGAGACATTTTTGGTTGTTACACAGGAGGAAACTGTTGGCATCTAGAAGAGGCCAGTGAGTCTGTAAAATATTTTCTGGTGCACAAGCCATCTATCTCTCAATAAAGGATGGGTTACCAAGTCACCAGATTTGGGAAGTTAAGAAACCCTGTTGTAAAGAAGACCCCTGGTAGACAAGGAAACATACCAGTTGTTTTGGTGAGTCACTTTGAAAATGGATTTTTTTTAAATTTTTTTAACTTTAAAAAATATTTCATAACACTTTCTCTTTAATGTGGCCTGTTTACTATAGAAAGTCAAAAATCTAGTGGACAACTGTGAGAGTGGGAATATCAGCTGTGGACCAACTATGAGGGTTTGGAACTGTGTTCATTCATAGCAAAATCCTGAGAGGATCACACATAGATGCAAAATAGCAAACTGTAGGACCCAGTTTGCCTGTGTCTCTCATAAGAGGTGATGATTTTCCCCCTTGTATTAGAAATGAGGTGAGATTATTCAGATGTTTAAAGAGGATTACAAGCTGTGGATTCAGGAAAGCGCCTGTAGGTTTCACATGACCCTTCCCTCAGATTGGTCCTCTCTTCTGTTGTTTGTTTCTTAATGAATCCATTTTGTGTTTGGAATAACTGATCAATTTTTCTTTGATATCCAAAGCAGGGTAAGGTAGGTGCAGGTAAAAATTATAACAAAGCTTTGAGAAGTTAATGGAATAACTCTATTCTATCCCATTCATCTAGAATTGGTATTTTTTTTTAAATCAGGACATAAATTTTTAGTCATTCTAACAAAAATATGAAAAAAGTAACTACATTTATTTCAAAATTTCTATTTACTGATATAATTAAACAACAACAGAAAGCAAATGACCCAGTCATAAAATAAATGTACAAAAGGCTTAAACAGACTCTTCAAAGAAGACAGACAGATGAGCCACATGCACATGAAAATAACAAAGATACACAAAGAACACACACAACTTAACAAAACAAAGCAAAAAGTACAGTTAAAAAATGGGAAGAAAAACTAAAAAGACATTTCTCCAAAGAGGACATGCAGATGGCCAATAGGTATATGAAAAAATGCCCCACATCACTAAAAATCAGGGAAATGCAAAACAATACCACATAGATATCATCTTACACCAATAAGAATGGCCCATTTAAAAAAGGGGGGGCAACTACAAGTGCTGTGCAAATGTGGAGAAAAAGAAACTCTAACACTGCTGCTAAGAGTGCAAACTGGTCCTACCACTATGGAAGGCTGTGTGGAAGACCCTCAAACAACTGAAAGTAGAACTACTCTTCAACCCAGCCATACCACTACAGGGAATCTACCGAAGGATACAAAAACACTAATCCATAAGGACACCTGTACATGCATATTTATTGCAGCACTATTTACAGTTGTCAAGATATGGAAAAAACTCAAATGCCCCCAAACTGACAAATGGCTGAAAAAGATATATTATGGAGTATTATGCATCAATTAAAGAAGACAACCTTATATCATTTGCAGCAGCATGAATGGAGGTGGAATCATGTTAGCGGAAATAAGCCAGAAAGTATAAGAGAAGTATGGACTGGTCTCTCTTATATGAGAGATTTAGGAAAAACAAACAAGCAGACAAGAAAAATATAAAACTGCCAAAAATATAGAATTAAACATAAAGTGAGAAAGGGAAAAGAGGAAGAAAATGGGGGAGGGAAGGGCATAAAATACCAAGCTCTTTCATAGGTGATAAGGTGATGGGAGAACCTTGGGGTAGACAAAGATATATATATATATATATATATATATGTATGATATTATAAGGTGATAAGGTGATGGGAGAACCTTGGGGTAGACAAAGATATATATATATATATATAGATCTTTGTCTATATATACATATGTATTTATATTTATACAGATTACATGTGTAGTCAATTAAAAAAGAAAAAACTCAATATCATTTATTATAAGAGAAATGTAAATGAAAACCACAAGAGATACCACTTCACACTGATAAAAATGGCTTATTGTCAAAAAGACTAGAAACAACAAGTTTTGCAGATGGTGTTGAGAAAAAAGGAATACACATTCCTTGTTGGTAGGAATGTAAATTGACTCAGTCTTTATGGAAAACAGTATGAAGATTCCTAAAACAAAGGAACTCACATACAAGTCAGAAATTCTACAGTTAGTCAGTTTTCAAAGAATATGAAAAATCAATACAAAGATTTAGGTGTAAAATTGAAAAACACTATACAAAAATATATGTGCCTGTATATAATTCACAATAGCCAAAACATTGAATCAACCGGCATGTCCATTAAAGGGTAACTGGATCAAGAAGTTTTGGTATATCCAACTCAACAAGAGATATGAAATTGTATCTTTTGTGACAATGAAAGGAGCTTGTGATGTAAGTCAGAAAGAGAAAAATGATTACCAGATGGTTTCATTCATTTCTGCTTTTGTTTTTGTTTTTTTGAGACTAGGTCTCACTATTTTTGCCCGTGGAACCACAGGTTCTCGTTGCCTGGGGTACCACAGACTCAAGCAAACCCCAGCCTCCGCTTCCCAGGTAGCTGGGATGACAGGCATGCGCCACCACACCAAACTATTTTTTTTGGAACTAGGTCTCGCTACGGGCCCCAGGTAGGACTCGAACTGCAATCCCTAGCCCCAGCCGCTTCATAGGCTGAAGCTTACTGTCACGAGCCACCGTGCCCGGCTCATTTCTGGAATATAAATAATAATGACATAAAATGGAAGCTACCAAGCATAACAGAAATATCTGAAAAATATGAGAAGGAAGAAAAGGAAAGGGGAAGGAAAGGGACAAAAGAGGAAGGGATAGAGGGCTGACATTGTGTAGAGACTGGAGCACTGTTGGAGGTGAGTGAAGCAGGTATATATGTCGAAGTGTGAAACTGCACGCTCAAAATATATAATTCTGTAAATGAATAGTAAATCAAAACTTGATGAAAAAATGTATATTTTAAAATAACTAAAGGGCGAAAAGACAAAGCAAAAATAATGTACTGAAACAATGTTAGTGACTTAAATAGACACACCTTTAGAAAAGGAAAATTCTCTCAATCTTTGAAAAGACAAATGGTAACAATGGTGGATATCCCACCATTCATGCAGTTTAAATTGGCATTTGAAAAATCTCTTGAGCAACATCTACTAAAGTTGAGCACATATGAACATTCAGAGACATAATACATATATATATATTTTTTAATCAAAGCTAGAGACACTCAGAGGGTGATTAAATAATCTGTTACATTTATCCAGTGGGATGCTAGCAGAAATAGAAAAATAAATTCTTACTCTGTTTATGGCTAAACACAAAAACATGGATGGATTTCTTAACTATAACGCTGAATGGAAAAAATAAAACCACATATCATATAAACATATGGGGTGATATGAATAAGAAAACCATATATAAGTTTATACGTTTTCTTCTATCTAAAAAGAATCATTATGGAAAGAACTGATGCCTGGAGGACAGCACAAGGGCATACAAGGGTATTAATATTATTTTACTTCCTAGTATTGATGTTTGTTTCACAGTGTGCATATTTCGTGAAAAATCATGTGTTTTTCCATTATGACATGAGTTTATCTGTGTGTTGTTTCAAAACCTTTATCAAAAATTAAATTTAATAATTCATTCAATGTTTTTTAAGCCCAACAATAAATATAGATAGATAGTGGGACGTATTGATTGCTCAATACACTGTAGTAGTTACTACAGTTATTATGTATCTTAAATTTTCTAGTAAACACATGAAATGTGTTTACTAGAAAAATGAATACATCTTTATAATTCTAAGATTTGAAGAGGGATTTCTTTGTTGTTGTTGTTGTTGCCGAGGTAAAGGCATTGGGCTTTGCCCTGATCCCTGTAAATAATTTTTTCTTTCACAATTCTGTTTTATTTTGGATCATGTGGGGAAAATTTTTTGTGGTTTGTTTTATATACTAACTGGAGTGATTGTGCTCTATATTGCATAATAAGAGAGAGGTAGTAGACTGAATAAAAGCACTCAGCATTTGGTGTGTTGAATCAGATTTTCAAATGACAGGTTTCCTAACAGTGGACTGCTAATGTTGGTGAGATATTTTCTGTAGAGAAATAACAAAATTACATTACCTCTTCAATTTTTACACAACACTGCTCGATAAAATCTCAATTACTGCAAAAACTATGGAAAATTCATATAAAGATTAGCCTCAAATGAAATATAAAAGTTAATTTATTCATTCCTTTCATTTGCCTAGTTGGTAAAGATGGACATTTGGAATTCTAATAGATGAGGAGAGGAATGTATGTTTTAATTTGTTGGGAGATCATTTACCAAAGTACTTTAATGAGTTATCCACCAATAAGGCAGCTGTTACATGTTCCCAAACCAAATTGCCAGCTAATTTGTTTCCTACCTAATGAAACTACAACATCTATAATAAGACTTAATAGCTTGCTTTCTAGGTTTGCTAAAAAAAAAACAACAACTTTAAATTTAGGGTAGAATAATCTTGGGAAGGCTACAACAGATAACATTTGAACCTCTGAGCTCTGATGCAGAATGCCACGTTTTTTGATTCTACATACTTCTTTATAAATGTAGTTTTTTTAAATATAAAATTTGTAAACATTTCATAAATACTTTAGAAAATAGATAATAAAAATGAAATTTCACAGTTTATCAAGGAATAAAACAATCAAAGTACTATAACAAAGTGAATTAGTTTTACTAAGAAAATTAGTAAACTAATTTAAATAAAAGTTATTAAAATTAGTAACAGATGTTAATATTTTAGTACTATTGAAATTTATTACACTTGATTTCTGTGATACTTTTTAGTAAGCTGAGATCATATTATAATCTACATAACTTTAAGGTATTTTTACGTAATATTATTATATTAGTATTTAGAGCATTAAAAACTTCCTTAAATATTTAATGAATAGTATGCCATTATAAGCTTTTATAGTAATGTAAATTATCATCTGTTGCTGAGATTGTGGTTATTTTGGATTCTTGGTGCATTAATTACCATTGCACATATGCTTTTTTCTTTATTGTATCTATGTCTGTATTAAAGATTATCAGAAATAAAATAGTTGGGCTAAACATATATAACTAAAGATTTTCAAATATTTTACATAAGGTTTTAACTTTGATCCTTTATAGACGCACATCCATATGTACACATACACACATTTATATATATACATAAAGTATAGTAAGCTGATCAAAAGCACATAATTTTCAAAAATTGATTTTCTTAAACCATATTATATTAGACCAAAAGAGCTTAGAATTAAGAACCATATTTTTTTAAAAATATAAAATACATATAAAAATCTTATATTCTTTTATTACTGTTTTACATATAAAAATTACATATAAAAATCTTATATTCTTTTATTACTGTTTTAGAATTATATTATTTTACTAAATTATGATAGAATATGTAGCTAACTAGATAGCTAGATAAGCATGAAGGACAGATGAGTGGAATTGTGTGCCTGTGCCACCAGTTTTTAATTAAATAAACCCAAGGAAATCCTGCCAGAGCAAGCCAAATAGAAAGGTGGTTTAGTGTGTGCAGGTAAACAGCAAATAATTAATAAGTTGAACAATGTGAATAATTAAATAATAAAATGGTCATTAACATTTTTTATTGCTAAGGACCAGTTTATGACATTTGCATACAAAGCTAAAATAGGTAAAATATGTAATTATAATAAAGGTGAATGAGGAAGGAGGTAATAGAGAATTTTAACAAAAACGTGTATAAGAAATACATTAACAGCAGTGTGGGTTACACATTCAATTTAGTAGGGACAGATGAATTAAGGGTAAAGAGAGAGTCAGAGGTCACCATCATGGAATCACTGTTCATTTTTCAGCCTTGTATTCTAATTTGAAATAAAGTATTAGAGAAGGGACACAGATATTCTTAAATAAATTGGGAAACTGTCGAGGTCAGTAATGAACCACTAATATCGAAGAAGCCTAGTTTTAAGAAAACCATTTGAGGAGTTTATTAAACAGGTGCTTAGTTTAGATTCAAGGATAAAAGAAATCATATTTAAAGTCTATTCTACACATGCAAATCTTAGGTCGGTTTTGATGATTGGACAGATGGTGCTGTTATTCAGACAGCATTGGTGCTCCTTGCTGGATGACTCTGGAGGCACATTGGGACATATACCCCATGAGTTAGTATGTTTCCATTCTTAATAGTGGTTTGGCACATCTGCTACTATATGTGCATGGGTGGAAAGAGACTTCAGCATTTTGTATCATCTCTTATTAGGGTTTTTGAAGGAAGACTCAGCTAAATAATTATCAATTACCCAAACAACCCCCCTCCCCTTTTTTAAACCTCTGCTGAGTTCTCCATTAGGAGAAAAATGTGATCTTGCTTAATATTTATAATTACTATGGAATAGTGAAAGCAATGGTAAAAAGCAATTGTGTCTTTACTATGAATCTGAATTTGGTTTTAATAAGTTCTTTCCAATTGATACTCTATTACTTTCATTTTTCATTATAATTGGTAGATAGAATATGTACATAATACAAAATATTTCTATTCCTATAGTTTACACTGACTGTGTTAGTTACCACCAGTCTGCGACTTGACATGTGGCAGTGCACATACTGACTCTGCTTAATATAATAAGTAAACTTAATATCCCTCTAAGAAGGGTTAACACCGAAGATAACTTACTGGTAGAATATTGGATTTTCTTCTTATTTTTTTGATCCAGCAAAGAGCTGGAAAGAGCAAATTTGAAATAGAGCAAACTACCTTTAAGCACATGCACACACACATAAATACATATATACACATATGCAATGCATACACATATATACACTATATATACACTATAGTGTATATATATGTATATATATGTATATATATATATATATATATACAAATGGCATCACTAAACAACAGTCAGCATTTTAGGTATTCTTCTTTCTGATGTTGCATTAGATCATCCATTAGATAGAGGACATTAAATACATCTTAAATGAAAACAAACAATACCTTACTCCTTGATTAACAGACTGTAATGCATTACCTTTCAATAACTTAAAAATTTTTGAATTCAGAAATGCTTTGAAAACCTGGATAAAGAGTGCCAGATTCTTGTTTCTAAAAATATACTATTACTATTATAAATTAAGGAATTAGCATGCCTGCCTGTCACAAATTTGTATCATATGTCTGCCATCAAGCAGTGTGATTGTTGGGGGAATATTTATAATTTACGCTTTTAAATCTGTAATTATAAGAATCAGAGTTATATGATTTCACTCACAATACTTCTGACACCAAATGTATTTGTGTTTTCCCCATATCAATTAGTTCTCCAACTGCCCCAGTACCACCTGTGTATCTCACAGTTTATTCTGTAAGATTATACACTATCTGCCTTACAGATTAAGGGGATATTAAGGGGATATTCCCATAAAACATCCCCATGTCAGTTGTCAATTGCAAGTCCTGGATCTCTGATACTACTGACAATTATAAATTGAGGGTTCCCTTGAACCCCTTCTCAGGTTTGATAATTGTTTAATTACTCTAGGGTAATGGCAAGACAATATGTAGCAAAGTGTAATTAGAAGTAGAGTCTGTCAGAATGTCCTTACTCAGGTGATCTTAGTGGCTATCTGTCCATTCACATAATGCCATAAGAGATGTAGTTACACACACGCAATGATTCCTGTTGTATATACCATTGTGGTGATACATGTTATCATACATTTGTTAAAGCTCATAGAATATACAATGTTCTATGTTGTACCCTAATGCAAATTATAGACTGTGGGTGATAATGTGACAATGTAGGTTTGTTGATGACAATGAATATAAAATTCCCAAGGAATATTTTGATAGTGAAGAAGATTCTGCATATGTAGGCAAAGGGAAATATATGTTCCTTCTGCTCAACTTGTTGTGAACCTAAAATTGCTCTAAATATAGACAATTAAAAAAAAAGCTAACATTTTGTCCTCTTTACTCAAACAATTTAGGAGATGGCTTAAGCATCCGACAAATAAATTTGCTTGGGTTTGAGATATAATTACACAAAGAAAGCTTGGAGAATAATACAAAAGACCACCGTTATAAGCAAATCATGGCTTTAGAGTTGTCAAAAATCATAATTGAGAGTCTGGTCAGAGGCTTTTTACCTGAATTGAGACAAAACTGACAATGTGAGTGGATCCTCAGGTACAGGGATTTTATTGATTAGGAATAGTTCAGAGGACTCTGGTACTAGAAGGGTGAGAGGCAGAGGCAGTGGAAATGAGGTAAGTTTCCCTAACTATTTACTGTGTTTAGAGGGCTCAGGCTAGCCATTTTCTGGACATATATATATATATATATGTATATATGTATATATATATAATATATGTATATATATACACAATTATATAGCAAAGGAAAAATGTTCACATGTCAACATGAAAAATTATCTGCAACTTATATCACAAAATATACTGGCAAATTAATAAGCTGGAAATAATTGGAGAAATAGACACAATTTACAGTAGCTGGGGACTAAGAAACAGTAAAATACAGTTGCAAAGAAAAGACATTTGTACTTTAGTAAAAAAAGATTGGTTCTCTTTTCAAATTGCAAATTAGAGTATGCATTTATGTCTTTGAATCAATCATTAAGTTATAAAAATTATTACCAAAGTCTTCAAAAGCTATCATTAGAATGAGAAACTGCATTTGTATCATTTGAAGTAATTACAAAGTTTTAAAGTTTGAACTTCTGATTATTGCATATCTTTGAATTAAGGTACTCTAAAGTAATTCTTTCACTTTTAATCAGGTTAACCATAAATAGATAATTGTTTGAGCTTTACATATAGATTAAAAACAACCCAGCAAGCCATTAAGGGAATATCTTAATGAGATATCCTTATTTTCAACAAATACTATCCTGTCATTCAAACAGCTTCTCTTAAGAGTTTATATTTTGATGACTTTCATGAAAGAGAAACACACTTCCTTTTATAAGGAAAACAATTGGAATTCAGGTTAATGATTTTTATGCATGTTGTTTTCAGATGCCTACATAGGACTCTAACTTTGGCTATGCCAATCCTGGATAAGAATTTAAAAGCAACATCCCGACTGTAATCCCAGCTACCTGGGAAACTGAGGCTGGGGGTTGCTTGAGTCTGTGGTAGCCAGGGCAATGTGAGCCTGAGATTCCGCAGGCAAAAATAGCAAGACCCAGTCTCAAAAAACAAACAAACAAACAAGCAAACAAACAAACAAGCAAACAAAAAACCCAACCAACATCCCTCAATAAAGATTAAGATTAATACTAAATCAGTAAGACTAACGCCAGGGTGCTGTTGTAAAATGGTTTGACTGGCTGCTTTCCTTACTCTGTCCACTCTCAGTGAGTCTCCTTACATTACCTTATAGGATCGTTTTTGGGTGCACAACAGTATTCTGTGATATCCTCTTATCCAAATTAAGTATGCACATCATTTAAAAAAAGCAAATAGTCAGAATTTATTATGTAAAGCAAACCTTTTCATTCCCTATTAAAAGAAGAAAGCACTTTTGACACTTTTTACCTTTAAATATTTGTGTTGCTATTTATTTCATATCAGTAGATAACATTCATCGGATATTAATTTTTATTTTTAACAATGGAATTTCAGTTCACCTCATTTATATAAGGTTAGCAAGGCTTTTAAAAATATATTATTTTTATTTTTTATTCTAAGTAAATATTTCCTTTAATACCTAAGGCTTTAGTTCATACTTTTGATTTTGTATATTGCAAGTTAAACTCTTCATAAAAAAACAGGATACATTCCTGAATCTTACACTACTACATCTTAATTTGAGTCACTATTCTGAAATGCTTACTTGCTTTTCCCTTACCTAAGTTCATTTGTTTATTTATCTTGATCTTTTTTGTTTCATGTTAAAATCCTTTCTCTAGGGATGTGCTCATTTGTTCATTTTAATTTTAATGAGCAAATCATCAAAACTCAAGGACCTGGATAGAGGTTGTACACAAACTATCACTTAAAATATATTTGTTTGCATTGTTTCAATATGAAATAATATCTTTATATTTCAATTTACTGGTAGTTCTTAATTCTCCAGTAAGAGAAGGGAAAGCATCATACCTCGAGAATTAGGAATTTAGCACAGGAGGAACAGAATCCCCAAGATGGTTGTGAAGGAAGATCCCAGTATAATAGCTCTGCAGAATGCCTTTGGAGTAGCATTTCCCTAAGGGAATAGTTTAGAAGACTCCATGAAAAATGCCTACAAAAAGATCAAGTTGATGCATGCTGTGTAAGTAAGAAGGAAGGTGACTTCTGTAGGAAAACAGGGGGTTCAGTTATGTGTGAATCTATATTACTTATTTAACAAAGGAAGTGAACCAAAAAGATAAAATAATTAAATAATTAAATCAATTATTTTAATAATTAAATTAAATATATAATTTATAATAATATAATAATATAATAATCAAATTAATTAATTTAATAATTAAATATATAATTAAATATATAAAATAATTAAATATATAGAGAATATCTGAAAATAAAAAATCATTATTGAACATGTATAGTTCATCTGTAAATACCATTTGTTTAATTATATCAATGTATCTATATGTATATTCATATGTATATGGATGTATTGATATACATATTTGGTTTTATATATATCAAAATTAAGGAGAATAAATGAATAATTTTAACCAAATTTTTTTAAAAGTAAGAAAAAATTTTCTGAACATAGAATGTTACACTTAGTCAAACTGCATACATAATATGCGAACCTAACAAAAATATTTACATGTATGTAAACTCCCAGTACTTTTCCTGCCAAGGGGAATATTCTTTATCTTTCATAGATTTGGCTAGGTATTGTTCCTCTGGATTCACTTGGATTTCAGAAAGGACCTCTGTGAAAATTCCATTCAATGGGCCCCTCCAGTCATCCATCCTTCCCTCCCTCCATTTTTCCCTTTCTTCTCAAATATTTTTGAACACCTCCTCAGTTTTAAGTATTCTTTGGTTCACACAATGATTTTTGAATTAATACAAATCTTTAACTAGATTTGTAGTGAAGAACATGTTATTCCTCCCATAATGTAAAGAAGAACCTCCTCCTTTCCTTCAGACAGTTCATTTGATTTTATGCTGAATCAAAAATTACAATCAGTTCTAAGAGCCATCTTTCTGAGTCCCCAAAATTGACTGTAAAGGGTCAATATGCTGAATTGACTGTACAGGGTCAATATGCTGTTGACCCTTTCCAATATGTTCCAATATGCTGTTGCCTATGCATGCCACATCTTCTATGGTGAGTTTGCTAGGGAGAAGAGGGACCACCTTCAAAAATGCATCTCCAAGCAAAATCTCAGAATATGACCTTATTTGGCAATAAGGTATTTACAAATATAATTAGTTACAATGTGCAAGATGGCATCAGGCTTCATGAGGGTGAACCTAAACTGAATATGAAGTGTATGTACTGTAAGAAGAAGAACTTTTGAATAGGGGGACACAGACAGACAGGAATAAAATTGAAAGTATACATTCAAATAATGCCCAAGAATGCCAGAGACCCCCAGAAGTGGAAAAAGAATTGAGAATGTTCTTCCATAGAGGTTTCGGAAGGAATTTGACTCTGCCATTGCATGATTTTGGACTTCAAGTCTTAAAATATAACAATAAATTTCAGTTGTTTTAGGTATAAATAAACAAACAAATAAGGCCTAAAAAGAGAAACAATATAAATTAGTAAACCCATGTTTACATTGCACACCATTTGTTAAACATATGAGGGAAATAAGTGGGGTACACTCTGCACCCAACCCATTTTAATTCTTTAAGCCCCAGACCTAAATTTTCCAATACAATAGAACGGAAATTTTTAATCAAATACAAGTATATGTTGTAGAATAAAAATTTTAATTTTATTTTTAATCAAATTTTAATCAAACACAAGTATATGTTGATTAAGTTTCTTTTCCTACTAATCAAAACCACTTAATTTTGCATGAAAATCTAGTGAAAACCCATTTTAAGGTTTGTGTACACACAGCAAAGAGTTAAGTTTTTGATTTTTCTGGGTATTAAGCCTCTTAACAACTCCTTTAGCATTTCATGTTGCTGCTTGTAGAATATGATTTTAACACAATATACAACAAAATTTAAAACAATTATCTCTTTGCCATTTTTGCACCTGTTCAATGGAGATGAAGAGTGCAGATTATCTGAGTACCTCATTAATTCACAGCAAAGATTGCATTCAACCTGTTTTGCAATTCCCAAACTCCACGGGCAGGCTGAATCCAGCACTGAGTTTCTACAGTGTTGACAGTGTTGTGCCCTGTTTAACAGTAGATAGATAAATCTGATTAAATAGTAGTCTTAATGTAATTGCACTGTGGTGGGAAATGTGGTAGTAAAGAAGCTAATCATTGGTGCATAATGTACTAGCAATAGTTTTTTATATTGTTTCTGTTTATTTAGTTAAAAGTCTGTGCATATAATATATGCAACAGCTAATTCTTTTGTTTCACTAGTCTTCACCCAATAAATTCAAGGATATAAACAGGAAAGAATTATTATTCACAATTAACAAAAAGGAATCAACAAATTATTTATGCTGATTATCTTTAGGGATAACTTTACTATTGGTTTGGAAATGGCAAGTAACTGCACCTAATTAGCTTTGAGTTTTGCATTGTGTTTGAAAAATAACAAGGAGGTGCTTCTTCCAACAAAGAAGAAAAGCAGGTTATTTGTAATTCATTTTGTCTTTCCTTTTATAACTTTGGGCCCTGAAAGAAACTAAATTATATTGATGTAATTTTTCTAGGAATGCCAAATGTAAGTAAAAATATTCATGCTGATTTTGGTCATCACTGAAGAATTTATATAATATTTGAGTCATTTTAATTTAAAGATTGTTTGTTTAAAATGTGAATACATGCCTCAATATCTCCAAATATAGAATCAGAGATATACAAAGCCTTTGAAGAAATAAGGTTGAATTAAATCACAGTCTACCATAATAGTTTTGCTCTACATTGCTGACCTTCCTTTCACTAAATTATCTTCAAATTCTGGTATCCAGCCCAGAAATACTTCTAGTTCTACCAGTGATCCATGCTTCCTCTCTGTGTTCAGACTTTATTTCATATAACATGTAAAATTTGCTGTAAACCAGTGGCATTTGGAATACCTCCATGATAATACATAACATTTTAAAGGCTGCATTTCCCCCTTGCTATGTTGAACACTTCATGAAACCAGACATGATGCTCTGTCCATCCTTGTATTCTAAGCAAGGCATGAAGGGGACTCATAAGCATTCATTGAAACCACCCATTCTCTCACTGAACAGATGTACAAAGCAAAGAACTATAAAAATATAAAGCTACTAGATTAATCTATTCTTATGAAATTCAAATATTTAAACAATGTGAACTATAAGAACAATTTCAGAGTTGGAAGTTTAATTTACACACACAGTGTAAAAGGAATTTCATTTGCAATCTGGCCAGTTTACCAATATTCCAACTATAGGATTTTGAACAGCTCATCAATTTCCTATTCAGGTCAATGTGAAGTAGTCAGACATGTTCAGATTTGTGGTGCACTATCCTTCCTCTGAAAGAGTTCTTTTCAGTAACTTAACATGGTATCTAGATAAAGGAAGAAGAGATGGTTAGTGGAAAGACAGCAAGGTTTACTGCTGTTAACCATCATATTAATGAAAATATACTTTACGTTAGCTATAGACTTGCCAGAAGCTGTGTAAGGATTTAGAGGCAAAAGAACCAAATAGTATTTTAATTTGAAGAAACATGCTGCAAGATTAGTGTCATGAAGCACTGGTTGTTTCAAAATTTCTCCATTTTCTTTAAATTCTGAATATAGTTATCACTATTACCCGAAGCTGTTGAATTTGCTTGCTTGTTATTGGACGACACAATTACCATTTGATGTGGAGTTTCTCAACTTTTCAGTTGAAAG